>CM049810.1:7754441-7878833 GCA_027422405.1 Ptychobarbus kaznakovi
TTCTTGGGACTTGTCAGTCGTCCTCAAAGGTTAAGTGGATGGCCCCTTTTGAGCCCTTGAGTCAGCTTCGGATCGACACTGACTCTTAAGGTGACTCTTTTGTTGGGCGCTTACTCACTGAAAAAAGATTTGGATGATTTGGCAGGCCTTCTCTGTTAGTGAGACGTGTATGGACTTTGGCCCCGGTCTAGTTGAAGTGACCCTGCGGCGGCGAGCCTGGTTACATTCCCACGGACTTGTCCACATCGTTTCGATCTCAGTGGTCACGCTTCACTCTTTCCATCCTCCTCCCCTTTGTTTGCCTCAATGAGGACGAAGGACTACACATGCTCTGCCCGTTAGGGCAGTTGAACTGTATGTCGATCGCTCCAAGGATTGGAGAAATCCCCCAGTTGTTAGTTCTGTTTTGAGTGGCGGCCATCGTGGGCTTGCCACAATCGAGACAGAAATTTCTCACATGGGTGAGAGAACGTCACATTTCGCTGGCTTATGAGGCACGGAACCTCCCTTTCCCTTAGTCTCCGGGCGCATTCTACTAGGGGCGTAGCCTTCCTCTCAAGCTCTTTTCAGAGAGGGTGACCCCCTAGAGGATATTTGTGTTGCGGCAGGATGGTCCTCCCTGCACACCTTTGTCAGGTTTCTACAACCTTGACGTTGATACGGCTCCAGGTTCTCAGATCTTGACTGTTTGAACCGACCGTAGGTTGTTGGTTTCTTATTGACCAGATTGGCAGTTTTCAGCTTGCGTGTATGGTATATATCGTATCCAAAGCGTCAACGCAGCGTTTGATTTACCTATGATAGAGAACGTCTCGGGTTACTCGCGTAACCCTTGATCTCTTAATAGGGAACAGATCGCTGCGTATCTGCCAAGCTTTCCTCACCTCACTCTGCCCGCCAGGGTTCTTTCGGCAAGAAATACTGAGGAGTGGGTGGCCGTTCACCAGTATGATCTGACGACGTCATTGCGTCAGAGGCGCGTCGCGCCACCAGCCAATGGATTGGCGTGATTCTATAGAGGCTTCAGAAGATTGGTCACGGCAGAGGGCGTTCCCAAAAGCGTCAACGCAGCGTCTCTTCCCTATTAGAGAACAAGGGTTACGCGAGTAACCCGAGACGTTTTTAACTGTGAAAACTAAGAAATGTTTCTTGAAACGAAAAAAATGCATATTAGAATAATTTCTAATCATGTGACACTGAAGACTGGAGTAACGATGCTAAAAATTCAGCTTGCATCACAGGAATAAATACATTTTTAAACATTCAAATAGAAAACTTAAAACTCAGATTTCTTATCAAATAAATGCAGCCTTGGTGGGCATAAAAGACTTTCAGAAATATTCAAACATCTTTCTTACTCCAAACTTTTCAACGTGAGTATACAGTATATACTAAATAGACATCATAACTGTCTGAAACATATACAAAAAATCAATTCAAATCGAAAAATATGTATTAATAAAGCCATAAAGAGTAACTTCACCTAAACTTTACACCTAAAACTACCAGAACATTTCATACACGTCTCAAATCAACTCATTCTTCCATAACACTACCGAAGCTTTTAAACACATTGTGTCATTCATAAAACACTGACCTAAAAAAAGAGTAACAGGTTACATTATACAATGTTTGCTTTTGTAACAATTTCTTTACAAAACAAAATCGACACTATCTATTGCTTATAATTCACTGCAGTATATGTTACATAGCTCATGTTTGCGTTACAAAATTATTCCTTCTGTAAGTTTTCTCCTTTTGTATAGATGGTAATGAAATTGAAAAACTAACACTTGTGTAGATTTTCAACTATATCAAATTGCTTTTGTTTTGAAATTCAGAATATATTTCAATATGGTATTACTGTAGAAATGCAGCAAATTTATGTCTTATTCGCTTTTGCATTATGTTAGGTTTTAAACTTAGGCTTAACAGTTTTGAAAAGAGCATGTAAACAGGTGCAAACTGGCTTGTAGGTACATAGAGTTTTTCCGTTGTTATTGTCTGAGTGAAAAAATAATGTGTCATTTGAATGATGTAGTTATTGAACACACTTTGTGCCAAAGCAATGACAAATGATCCACAGTTTAGCCCACATCGAATACTGTTGTGCTCACCGTGTGAAGAGTTTTGAAAAAGTGACCGAAGTATTGAGAAATGTGTCCTAGCGATTGTAAAAAAACTGTAATTACTCACCCTCATGTCATTCCAAACCCGCAAGACCTTCACTCATCTTGGGAACACAAATTAAGATATTTTTGATGAAATCCGAGAGCTTTCTGACCCTGCACAGACAGCAATGGGACTGACAAGTTCAAGAAAGGTAATAAGGACATTTTTTTAATATTCCATGTGCCATCAGCGGTTCAGCCGTAATTTTATGAAGCTACGAGAATACTTTTTGAGCGCAAAGAAAACAAAAAAAGACTTAATAATAAATAACGAAGATTCAACAATTTCTTCTCTTCTGTCAGTCTTTGGCATGCGCTCACAAGAGTATCATGATGCACAATATTTTGTGTTCCGAAGATGAATGAAGGTCTTACGGTTTGGAATGACATGAGGGTGAGTAATTAATGACATCATTTTCATTTTGGAATGAAATATGCCTTTAATATTAGGTCACGATTTTACCCTGCTTGCTAACCAAAAATGCAGCAATAGACTAACATGTCTTAAACATAATGAAATTAACTACCGAGGTTTCTTTTTCTTTAGACATCATGTCTTATTCTTGCCAATGTATACTAAATGAGTCAGAACTCCCACTAATGCCCCTCAAAAAAAAGACAGGTGCATGTCGCCTGCTAACAGCAAGTTTCCTTGCCTCCACCCAATCTTCAACACACACTGCCCACCTCCTACAGCCTCGTGTATGAAGACGTGAGTGAGAAAATCGCAGTGCTGGCTCAGTATAATCAGAGAGTCTGGATCGGGCCGGGGTGCGATGATGGGTTCTCCTGTGGGCGGAGCTGCAGCCAGGAGCAGATACGGGTGGAGCAGAGAGAGCGCGTGATGCACCAGCCCGACCAGAGAGCCCCCGTAACCCACGTCTGTGTTTCTGAACAACACCTCCTCCAACAGCCAACAGATGTCCCTGCACAGCACGGATACACGCACACCCTGAGAAAGAGGGAGAAGATCGTTACAATCATTAGCAACGTCATTAAAGCAAGCAGAACCATGTTTGATGCTTGTATGAATCATCTACAACCAGTGGAGGATTAATTAACCACTTAATGTACTATTATAAAAGACTTCCAGTGCTAGATTTTTATTGGTTAACAGAGCTGGTATTTTTTCTTATCAATACACAGGCTTTTATTAATACACAGTGTAGACACTTACTTTAATGCAACATTGTTTAAAGGGGTCATCAGATACAAAATTCACTTTTCAAGTTATTTGAACATAAATGTGTGTTGGAAGTGTGTGTACACATCCATCCTATAATTATAAAAATCCACCCAGGTTTTTTTTTTTTTTAAATCCCTATTTTAAAATCCCCTTTCTCAAATCAGGCTTTTCTGAGAGTCCTGTCAGAATGACGTAGTTCTGTACAGGCCCCTCCCACGATAGTTGATTGACAAGGCAGTCTTACCTTAGACCCGCCCTGAGAGAGCGGAATGAACTGAGTGAGCTGTCATCAGTCCATCATTGTGTCGACTCCGGTGCAGGTGAAGACAAGATGTCTCTGATTAAGCGATTGAGGTGTTTTGTTGTTGGATGTAATAATGAATATAGCAGTCGTCATTTACTCCCGACATCTGAGCCACTGAAGACGCAGAGGATTAAGGTTACTTTCGCTTTGAAGGGAATGCTCCGATCCCCAATCTGCCTAAATGAGTCAATGTTCGCACGATCCAGCCTCACCTACAGATGTGAGTATAAGGGTTTTTTATTAACCTTTGCAAATCGCCTTTCCTAATAATGTACTAGTTAGCCAGTTTCGCGGCTAAAGTAAACGGTACTGCTCATCACTCCAAGGAAGAGAGGGGTGGGGTCAGCAGAGCTCATTAGCATTTAAAGCAACATGGACTAAAAAAAACGGCTTGCACTGAAAACAGAGCTGATTTTGACAGGGTAAAAAATTGTGTTTTACACTACCTTTGAGAAATTTTAACGAAAGTATGTTATAGACTTTTAATTAAGATTCATATCAAAGAAGAATCATATCAACTTGTGCAAAATGGGCATCTGATGCCGTCTTTTTATACATAAAGCACATAAATACTTGTGTTGTAATGATAAGTATTTTAAAGCTGCAGACTGCAGTCTATAAATTTTGCCTCTTTGTCGCCAAACTGCAACTGCAGTTATTTACGGAATTATTGTCTTCACAGATTCTAGCCTACGTCTTGGAAGTATGACCCAAATAAAAATTTTCACAAGATATTGTCATCTGAACAAGTAAAAAGTCTGCCACTTTTCTTCTGACCAACTGAGAAAAAAAGCATGACAATAGATCACACAACCAATGGTGATTAAGTCTAATGATCGCTTAGCTCATATCACATCAAACCATGCCAATTATTATTATTGTTATACTTTGTTCTCAAAATGTCAATGTTAACAACATTAGCGTGACTGTGTGTATCTAGTGTGTATTAGTGTTACATGTACATTTCAATTTCTGTACAGTCTAATCTATAATTGTCATTCCATTCGACACATGAAAACACATTTGGAATTTGCAAAAAAGCACCTAAAGGACACTCAGACCGTTAGAAACAATATTCCCTGGTCTGATGAACCTCAATTCCAAGCATTGAGTTTGAAGGTAATCAGGAACTGCTCATCACTCACAGAGTACCATCCCAAAAGTAAAGTGTGCTGGTAGCAGACTCATGCTGTGGGGCTGTTTTCAGTGGCAGGGACAGAGGGACTCATCAGAGTAGAAGAAAGCTCAGTGCACCAAAATATTGAGATATCCTTAATGAAAACCTAGTCCAGAGCATTTGAACCTCGGAGTGTGCAAAAGGTTCACCTTCCAACAGGACAATTACCACAAACACACAGCAAGAGTGGCTTATAGACAACTCTGTGAATGTCCTTGAGTGGCCCAGCCACAACCTGGGATTGAACCCAATCAAATATTTCTGCGAAACCTGAAAATATGTGTCTGCCCCCATCTAACCTGACAGAGCTTGAAAGGTGAAGAATGGCAGTTAAATGCCAAATGCTGATATGCAAAGCTTGTCGCATCATACCAAAAAGACTTGAGGTTGTAAAGGTGCTTCAACTAAGTGCTGAGTTAAGGGTTTGAAAACTTATGCATTTTTTTATTTTTAATGTTGTGACAAATCTGTTTTTGCTTTGTCATTATGGTGTATGGAGTGTAGATTGATATGTGAAAAAAAGGCAATTTAAAGCATTTTTACATAAGGCAGCAACAAAACATGAAAAAAATGAAGGGGTATGAATACTTTCGCAAGGCACTGTATATCACTGCACAGCACCACTAGAGGCCAACTATTAACCTTAGTTTTCATGGATACTACTTAATTTGCTTAATAAAAAAGTAAAAAAAAGTGATATATGAATATGTGATTTAGAAGGAGCCCAAAAGGAGTTTTTTGAAACCTTGCGATGCTTGTGGAGCAGCAAACAGGAAACCAGACTGGTAGACATGACGGCCATACTTGTAGTTGAAGCTAAAATACACACACAACACACACACACACAAACAAAGCTTAGCCTCATACATAGAGTAACGATTATTAAAGTGCAAGAGTTTGATCTTTGGGCGCTTGCATGTGTCGAACAGACTCACAGTACATCAAATGAAGAGTCAGTGCAATAGCTTGCTGTCTATCAGCAGGAGACAATTCAGGCATGACAGCGGGAGGGAGGAGCCAGGAAACATCCTTCTGGCTGGAGATAGTGTCCATCCTGATGAAATAAATCACATTTCATTTTATTACACCATATTTTGTCCAATATAGAAATACATATAGGGGTTGCATTCCCTGAAACAGCCCCGCTGCCTTGATCTCAGCATTAAATTTACATTACGGTCCTCTGCAAACCTCCTGTGACTGTGTAACCTGACTGTTCATTGTTCTCGCTCCCTAATGTGTACAACAAAAGGCTTTACAACAATACATTATTACCAGCTGTCAAAATGCAAATGCCGAGCCCGCAGGGCTGAGTCTTCATGATAAGTCCTCCCGCTGTGGATTTCCCGCTTTAAAACATATAACAACCCCCGAGGCTCTCGGAAGACACTGAACAGCGGATGAGAAACTCTTGGTAGATTTTCCAGGATATTCCAACTCATTATGAGTCGGAGTTGGAATAACTGACTTCTCCCGAGAACCTGAGTTGCATAAAATGAGTGCACTGCATAAAACGTTTTATGCACGTGGGTCTGGAGGTCTAATTCAGCAGAATGGAGTCTCAGTTAGACACGTTGAATTGGCTGAAGTGGGCTGAAAGGTCATCCATCATCCATCCAAGATCATCCATCATTCTCAAACCAGCATCCTTCTGTCACTGTTTATTTTTCCTGTTGTTTTTCTTGATTTTTAGTCTTAACAATTTGGCGTGTCAGATAAAAACCCCAAGGTGAAGAAGAATTGGAGGTCCAGACCTCCAGGGATGATCTTCATGACTGACAAGATCATCTACAATGAAGGATGCAGGAAGAATGAATGGCTTGAAGTGAAATTTGGGAACTCTTTCGTCTTTGACCATATGGGCCAAAGATGCTACAGGGGCAAATGGGAAGAGATGGATGGAGAGTGGAATGCTGCAGATAGGAAACAGGAACAGAGGGATTGAAGAAACCTGTCGTGCAGTATGGCGGTCAACAGCAGGTCCTGTAGGGGGCGCCCTCCATCCACACGACACTTTCCACTATCGCACATCTCCTGAGAGAGAACGAGAGAGTAAAACTTTCCCACAGTGCTCATACAGTAAGCTTCAAAAACTGAGATTTTTTGCATTAAGTAGGTGGTTCTCCGCTGGTTTCGATTCAAGACTCAAATTTTGGACGTCAACTGGCAGTACTAGATTTATTTACTAAACAATAGTAAACAAATTTATGCTTAAAATTACACATGAAATTTATTAATATTACCACAAACTGCATAGATCTAACAATGTAGTTCTCTCAACCAAGATGTGTGCCTCTTATGCTTTAGTATGCTTATGCTAGTTTTGTGTTTAAGGCATTGCAGTGTAAATAGCTGTCATTTACATAGTTATTCAGTATCAAACAAACTATAATATACAATAAAATGTCTCACTTGGATGGATAACTTGAGTAGCTTTAATAAACCATCAATAAAGAGAAAAGCCATGATTCTACAGCATTAAATCAGTATTATTATTAACTAGGGAAATGACTATGCCAATAATACGTTTTCTTTTGCATATTTGTCCTATTTTATTTGTTCTAATACTTGTAATTTGTTTCCTGATTCTTTATTTTATCACTTACTGTTCACTTGTTTTAAACAGCTACTTAATAAATTGAAGAAATATTTATTTGCAAAACCATTCAAAAGTTTGGGGTCTGTAATTTTTTTTGTGTTACTGAAATAAGTATTTTATTCTCACCAAGGCTACATTTATTTGATCAAAATACTGTAAAACAGTAATATTGTAAGTTATTAATACAATTAAATAAATGTTTTTTATCAATATATTTTCAAATGTAATTTATTCATGTATTGCAATGCTGAATTGTAAGCATCATTAAATCATATTATGATTTGCTGCTCAAAAATATGTCTTATTATTATCAGTGTCGAAAACAATTGTGCTGCTTAATTTTTTTGTGGAAACTGATTTTTTTCAGGAATATTTGATGAACAAAGCTAAAAAATCAGCATTTATTTTAGATTTTTTGTATTAAAATTGTATTAATAAAAAAGTATCGACACCAAACTTTTGAACAGTAGTCTCTATGTATATGAAAAGTCAATGTATCGAAGTATGTAAAAGCTATAATCTATTGTTTTATGTAATTTGTTTATAATTATATTAATTTGTAACTTTTTTAAAGGAGTGTTCAATAGCATATTTTCAATTTATAGCATATTTTGCAGTGGTATACAAAGTAAAATCATGATTTTTTTTGTTAAAAGAAATTCTAGGTATTGATATCAACTACTCAAATTGTGGTATTGCAAAAACCTAAATATTACCTAACACTGGATTAATCTGCAAGTTTATGAATTAGTCCTCCTCTAAATGTTAATTAGCCAATTTGTTTCACTATACTTACTCTATGCATAATTACATGGAAAGATGCATTGTTTTATTTGCATTTATTATTCCCCTGCTATCTGTGACCCTATCAGAACAGTCCGGCCGCCCACCAGCTGAGAACCACTGCGTTAAGGGTCTGCATTTGTATGAAACTATAATTTTTTTCATTTGTTGAGAGTGTGTATGGATGAGCGAGTGTGTGAGTCATACCTTCAGAGAGAAAGCCTGTGCAAAATGGATCCTAACACTTCCTCTGTGATCACCCTTCAGCAGGGAAACGGCAAACCGCAGAGCAGACATCAGGCCGGCCTCCAGACCACACAAACAAATGAAAAAACACTCACTCAAACGCTGCCACTCACACAGGCTGATCAAATGACTTGGATCTAATTCACGGAGCTCTAATGGTGAAGAGCCATTAGAGGAGAAATTAGTGGCTGTAATCACTATAATAACTGGCATCTATTTGAGATGGATGCAGACAATAATATAGATTTCTCTTTATCGCTCTCTCTGAGTCGACACATTCTAGTCTGTACCATTGCAGAGTTAGAAAACACATCTCACACGCTGCATATTAAAAATCATCAAATCAAAATAAAATGAAAAAAACACACCATCTGATTTTAATTATCCGAATATTGCTGCTTATTACTATGTAATGACACAGTTCACCTCAGGAATTACAAATACAAAACTACACAAGTGCAATTCCTGCAAGTGCAGTGTTGATTCGTGACTGGCAAGAATCCTAACGTCCACCACTACCGGCCGTGAAAGAATTCATGGGTTGACCCATACCGGCCGTGGAAGAATTCATACATGTCGTACCCACTACCGGGCGGGGAATTCATACCTCGAACCCAAGGGCCGTGAAAGAATCATACCGGGTCGACCACTACCGAAGAACTCATACCCGAGTGCGACCCACTACCGGGCCGTGGAAGAATTCATACCGGGTCGTGACCCACTACCGGGCCGTGGAAGAATTCCTACCGGGTCGCGACCCACTACCGGCCGTGGAAGAATTCATACCGGGTCGTGACCCACTACCGGGCCGTGGAAGAATTCATACCGGGAACGAGAACGTTCTGGGGAAAATGTTCAGATATGATGCTCTGTTATTTATTGTGTGTAAATGATTGTTCTAATTATTCTGTATTTTCGTTGTATGCGATTTATATGGAGTAGCAATTTGATGATTTCATGTAAAATTAGTAAATAAAAGATTGCTCTTATCTGTCATATATACTATAAGGGCTTAAACGGATCGCAGTTGATCGGTGATATACGGACCAGGTCCAGACCCCACCGTTCGGCATGTGATTCGCAGATTAATTTGCTAATTTACATGTTCAAGCTGTTTAAAACCATAAGAAGAAGAAACTCAATTCGTTGCTTGCGCGCTGTATTCGACAGACAGCGCGGCCTAATGATTTAATTCCTCTTTAATGTATCCCTGGCCTGTGTTTAAGATACATATGCATGGGGGTTTGAGGTTACGTCGCAATACTGGACATATTTCTGTTTTAAAACAGAAGGCGAGCCAATGGATATCACACAAGCAACGTGCAAACTTTGTGCAATAGTAATGCCGGTGAACGTCTTAACTTCAGTCACTATACAGAAAGTGAAAGTAAAAAAAAAATCCTGCCGGAGTTTTCTAATGCTGCATTAACAGGGCATATTCTCTCAGAGACGACAAGAAACGAATCTACTTCAGCATGTGCTAATAGCAGCACTAATGAATAGACCTGTTTTAAAGACGCTATCCACAACAACTACACATCCCCCCCCCCCGGTCCGCAATATTTTTTTCAAACCGCAACCGGTCAGTGGTGTAAAAAAGGTTGGAGACCCCTGGTTTATTGAACACCGCTGTACTAGTTGCTAGGGTATTCTGGGCTGTTGCTATGGTGTTGCTTAATGACTTACAAATGGCTGGACGCCCCACACAATGCTTCTTGCTCTGGGTGGCTGCCAGGGTGTTGCTATGCTGTTGCTAGGGTGTTCTGTGTGGTTGCTAAGACAATGCTAGGTGGTTGCTATGAAACTGTTCTTTGGTTGGTTACTGTGGGTTTCTGTGAGGTTGCCAGGACAATGCTGGATGTTTGGTAGGACATTGCTAGGCAGTGGTCGCTAGGGTGTTTTAGTAAGTTGCTAGGATAATGATAGATGGTTGCTAAGGAGTTCTGGTGGTGGCTAAAGTGTTCTGTGAGATTTCTAGGATAAAGTTGTTTTCTAGGATGTTGCTGGGTGGTTGCTAGGACACTGATAGGTGGTTGCTAAAGTTTTCTGGGTGGTTGCTAAGACACTGCTCTTTGTTTGGTTGCTGTGGTGTTCCGTGTGGTTGCTAGGACAATGTTGGATGTTTGGGAGAGGACATTGCTAAGTGGACACGTTTTGGGTAGTTGCTAGGATAATGCTAGGTGGTCACTAGGGTGTTCTGGACGGTTGCTAGGATAATGTTGCTTACTTGGACATTGCTAGGTGGTTGCTAACGTGTTCTGGGAGGTTGCTGGTTGTTTGGTGTGGTTGCTAAAATAATACTAGATGTTTGCTGGGGTGTTCTGTATAGTTGCTAGGATAAAGCTGGGTGTTTGTTAAGGAGGTCTGGGTCGTCGCTAAGGTGTTCTGTGTGGTTGCTAGTACAATATAGTTTTTCTAGGACATTGCTAGGTTGTTTCTGGGGTGTTCTGGGTGGTTTCTAAAACATTGCTAGTGTTCACTGGGGTGTTTTAGGTGGTTTCTAGAGTTCTGGGTGGTCACTAGGGTATTATGTATAGTTGCTAGGATAATGTTGTTTGTGTTGTTTGCTAGGTAGTCACTAGGGTGTTCTGGGCAGATGCTAGGGTGTTTTGGATGGTTGCTAGGATAATGCTAGGTTGTTGCTAATGAGTTCTGTGTGGTTTCTAAGTTGTTTTGGGTGGCTGTCATGGTGTTCTGTGGTTGTTAAGACAATGATAAGTGGTTGCTGAAGTATTCTGTGTGGTTGCTACCCTGTCTTGGTCGGTAGAGTGTTCTGTGTTGTTGCTAGGGCATTGCTAAGTGATTGCTAGGGTGTTCTGGGTGGTTAATAGGACCCATAAGGGTGTCACACACCGGACGAGAAGCATTGTACTGAGTTGTTGCTGGGTGCTGCAGGTGTGTGCACTCATAGAAAACAATGTGTTCGAATTTTAAAGATGTGGCGCAACTCGCTTCTCGTCGGTGTGTGCGACCCTCCTTGGTGATAATTACTTATAATTATAACTATTGACTTTCTATGGGGTTTGTTGTTAAGGCAGCATTTTTTTAATTGTTTGGCAGGTGAAAATAGCCAGATCGCTTCAATAAGCAATAGCAGACCTTTACAAAACGAGCTGCATGTTTTTTAGGCATCACTCATGTCTGTAGCACTGGGTTACATGACAAAGTTTAATACAGAGTTACGAGTTTGGCAAAGTCTATCATTGTGTTTATGAGCACCATTTTCGTGTTTGCCTTTGTCAGGTAAATGTGAATCTACTTGTGTTTGTAATTTGTTTATTGGTTTGTATAATAGCCCTGTGCGCTGATGGTGATGGTCTGATAGAGGTTATTATGGAATGGAGTGTGTGTTGTTAATACTAAGGTCATCACCTGTGGACGTGTAAAGTAGCGTGGCAGGCAATCGTAGGAAATGCCCACTGGCACGACGCTAACATCAGGCACTAGACCGTCACTGATGGCCTGATGTACACGCGCTAGCCACTGCCCGCCGTGACCTCCGGACGCACAGATGCCCACGCTCACTGCAGCTCCCTCTCGTAACAGCTCGCCAATAAACTGTGGAGTGGAACAAAAGAGGAGAAATTATGGATACAAATGTTTGTGGGGACACAGAAACGCTGGACAGTTTTATGAGGAGGAAGAGATATGAATCAGAAAAAATGAACTGCAATATCTGCAAAATCAGTCCAATAAAAATCAAACGAAAAGCCTGTATGTTTGAAGCAAGCATTTGTGTGTGAGAGGAGACATAAAATGTTCTATAGCAAGAGAGAAAGTGGCAAGTTGACACTTCTATAGAATCAAATGGTACTTTTCTCATGCTTGGACAAAGCATTATGACAATTCTGTCATCATTTACTCACCCTCGCGTCCTTCTAAACCCATGTGGCCCAAAATGGGAAAGAAAGCACCACAGAAATGGCTCATGTGACTCATGCACTATTCCAAGTAGTGTTATGTGTCCAAGAAATAAATTGAACTGTAAGTCTGTGGCTCAGTCGTAGAGAATAGATACTGACAAAAAATGTTTAGCCTGAATGCACTGTAAGTCGCTTTGGATAAAGGCGTCTGCTAAATGCATAAATGTATCAGCTAATTTTCGTTTAGGTTAGTGAACAGGGTTTTTGGTCCTTGTGTGCTGTATTAAGTGAAACACCACACACACCATAAGTGTGAGGGAAATGCATTAGTGGGATATAATTTATTTCTACATGTGAAAGAGTCCACAATTAATTTTTGGTCACTCAAGTGATCTAGCTGTAATTAATTTTCACTAAATAGCTTACTTTAACTGAGTATATTTTATTTTTTGTAACTGTTGATTTTGTGTTGTCATGGGTAAATTGAATCTGTAATAATATATAAGCCTGCGCTGATTGATGGTCTGATATGACTATTACAGGTATAGTTCAACCAAAACATTGAAATGTTGTCATTATTTACTCACATTGATAACCTTCAAAACACACATGAAAATATAAACCAAAACTGCCCGCCGTGACGTCCTGCGTAACGCCCAAAACAATGAGATGGAAGTAACAGCTTCTGTTTTCCATATTTTATGTGACTGTGCTCCTTTACAATCGCCATTATGTGAATAAAAGCCTAAATTAAATAAGTTCATCACATAAAGCAATCATAACTCTTCAGAGGATTTGGATTAAACTGTTTAAATCATATGAATTACTTTTACAATAAATGTATGACCTTTTAGAAGTATCAAAGTTGTGGTGGAAAAGACAGTAATCTCTCAGGTCTCATTTAAATTCATAAAGTCTTATGGTTTTGGAAAGACATGAGGGTGAGTAATTAATGACAAAGTTTTCATTTTCGGGTGAACTTCCCTTTCTCCCAGTTCACTGTCTGTTTCAAATATGAGAAAGAACAGCATTAATGCTCTGCAAAAAATTCTCCTTTTGTGATTCAAGCAAGAAAGTATGTCATATGAGTTTTGATTTATTTAAATGACAAACTTGTAATTTTGAGTGAACTATCTCTTTAACTCTCTCTCTGTCACACACACACACACTGAGCCAGATCTCACCCAAATCCATCTTGAGAAGCCTGATAAGCTCATATGCTATTCCAGGCATGACAGATTATTTCCTCTGTTCATTTACGCCAGTCAGAAGCCGTACATATGCACATATCTAATCAAAGCCCTTCATATTAATACTACTATCAGCTCTTCTTGCAATCAAGATGCTAATGTAGATTATGCCAAATCCTCTGACAATCACAACGTCCAAATTCTTGTAAATACTTCTTGTAAACGGCTAATAAGACGTTCCTTCAAGAAACTCAGATAACAGTATGTTTCTGACAGTAAATCTGGAGGCTGAGGAGATTTATTATCCACCTCCAGGCATCAGTGAAGCAGAGTAATGGGTTCAGCGACTCATGCAACCTCCAATGAAACATCTGCAGTCCGCAGGTGCCCCATCGTCATGGGAACCGCTGCGCCCATCAAGGGCAGGTTACTAATGCAGCCTCACCCACTGTCCGTCTCGAGACTAAAACCGGTATCGATGGGATTCAAAAGCAGTGTGTCTGCGTAAACGTCTTCAGTACGGTCCGGCAGCTCAGCGCCTGAAGCGACAGTCTGTTTCACTTGAATGAATGAATGAAAGAATGAATGATGCATTTTTCTAAGCACTGAATCTTGGCAATTCAAGCAGAACAGCACACTCAGCCTTTGCGGGGGCTTACAGAGGTCATGACTGGAGAATAGATGCTGTCCATCTCAGCGTCTCGCTCTGAGCCACTGCCTTCTGGGAGCAAGACGACACCCAGCCTCTGAAGGATGGACCTGAGAAGACAAAACGGCCTCAATTAACAGTGACTAACGGGGCATTCCTTTAGGTTATTCATCCAACAAATAACAACATAGATTAGACTTAAATGGGCCATACACTGCACTTTCACAGCACTTTATTTCTTCCCTGATGTCTATTTAGAGACAGAGTGTTTCAATCTGTTCCTTAGTTCAGAAGTAAGTGCACTGCCCAGGGATCAAATATCAAAATAGTTTTGCAATTGCCAGAACTGCAATTTTTTCTTGCCGAGAAATTACCAGAATGCACCGTAGAAATCATTCTAATATGCTGATTTGCTGCTCAGGAAATGTTGAAAACAGTTATGTTGCTTAATATTTTTGGAAACTATGATAATATAATTTTTTTGATGAATAGAAAGTAGAAAAGAATAGCAGAAATATTTAGTGACATTATTAATGTCTGTATTGCCTTTGATCAAATTGTTACGTCCATGCTAAAGAAAAATATTATTTTCTTTCTTTCAGAAAACCCAAACTTTCGAACAATAGTTTTTATCTATGTCAGGGAAGTAATCCTGCAAACTAAAATATTGTTTGTTGAAATATTTGTTAAAATCTTGCACTGACATTCTATCTTTTTGTTTAATGTCTGATTTCCATTATGCATGTATATTTTCTGCGTTGTTTAATATGCAAAAGGCAGGACAAGCACATATTTCATAATGGCACTTTATGAGATACTTTCTAATAGCTACAACAAAAGTGTCATACAGCGATGTTGATAAATACCAGCTACGTTTTAATGCACGACCCTCATAATCGTGTCGCCGGCTGATCGCGGGTAATTGAGTCTGCTGTTTAGTGGATAAGGCCTTTGCTAGTGCCTGAAATGGTGTTTACGATGCACTGATTCATCCACATAACATGACCATGTATCACTATTCTACTACTGTACTGTTTAGACTTAATACAGCATAATTCACACTGTCAAAAGATCCGGGGAAGTAACTTGGCACTGTGAAAAAAAGAGTTGGGAGTCACAACAAAATCAACAAGTTCATCTTACTCGTTCTGGTTCCATAATTCCATTAGTGACTATATTAATACTTTGAAAATGTAAAAAGTAAAAGTGGGGTTCTTTAAGTAAGCCAATAGTTTCACCGGATTATTCAGTGATTGATTGTGTTGTTAGACCAATTCAAACCAACAAGCCTTTTTATTAGTTCACTACATTTATTAGTTATTAGTTCAGTCAGGTTCAATTCAGATGACAAGCTCACAGCACAGCTAAAATAAAAATTCAGTATCAACACGAACACTGAATAATAACTGCAGGAAACACTGTCAGGGGGGTTTGGTATGATGATCCAGCCACATAACCGGAAAAGTGCATGCTTGAAAAGTGTATTTTCTATCACTTAAATTTCCAAAAGGGCCACATGATGATGTAAAAGTTTTTAAATTAATAAATTATTATTCATATATTAAAATAATCTAACTGTAACATACCCACAACATCTACAGGAGAATGGATGGATGAATTGAATATCACTTATATTCAATTTAAACAAATCAAAAAAGTTAACTGAAATTGTGGGAAAAATCATCTAAAATCAGTTGTTTTTTTTTTACTGATAAATTAATGATTCACAAAATTAAATCACAAATTACTTTTAGCAATACTCCCACTTTCTGTTAATAAAAAAAGTAAATATTTATTGAAATGCTGAAAATATCTGCTATCGTTTAGCATAACTGGAGGCCTTCGAGTAAAACACAAAGGACAACCACAGGTCTACATAATATATTTAACTCTTCTACCAAAAGTTTCAGCTCTTCTTTTTTCTAGTGTATTCATGGCACACTTGAAACCTGGACCAAACCATACTGCTAATTTTGTTTCAGAAAATGAAGGAACTGTGAATTAAGCTGATCAAAACTATACATTTTGTATTCATATGTGCACCGCATCCAGTGACAATCAATCAAGCATTGCACCTTAAGTTTGATGCATATCATAAATACATTAACAATTACTGACACGGCAATCTGTATAAACAGCTATTAAGTAATTATCGATGTAGCCTTGTAAACAAAGCACAAACCTCCCCGCGGCCTGGAGTCTAAGTCTTCCGTTACCTGCAGGAGGAAACTATTTACCCCACCAATCTCTCGCTGCGGTCGACTGCCGTCTCCAGCACTCCGTGTCGTGATTCTTGAAGAATTGTACGTTTCATTACTTACCAAACTATCATGCCCTGTTAAATGTGTACAGGTGCTTCTGTTAGCTGAATAAGTGCACTACACTTTAGAAACGGCTGTGTTTGCACCAAACTAGTACGAAATTAACAAACAAGACCTTTCTTTTGAACAAAACCAGCGCTACTGACACAAACAGAGCTGTGATGTAAATTTACACTGGTAGAGGGCAGGAAATTATGTGATCTGTGGGGGTATGTGCTAAGAAGGTTTCTAAACAAACTAGACCTCTGTGGGCGCTACAGGGTGAATGTGTGTGTGTATATATATATACCTTAGCCATGTTTGTCGGACGTGGGCTGAGTAAATGGTGTAGGGAACCCTCAAGTTGTGGCAGAAAAGAGTCAGACAAATGAGAGCGTGATCGATGCCGCTCTGCTGAACACACACAAAGACCAGTGGATATTTCTGCAACACACACACACACACAGACAAAATGAGAGGACACTTCAGCGCAGTCAGAAATACAGTTCAGCGATTAGTGCATACTTGAAAATAAACCTGTAAATGAACTGCTTTTGTACTTCAGAAAATGGCACTGAGATTGTTTCCAGACCCTTTGTACCAACTGTGCTAATATCCCCGAACTTCTGGTGCCTCCTTATTTAAGACCCAAGAGCAGGTTAACGATTACAATAACCCTTTTATAGCAAACACAACATTGTTCATTATAACTCTAATCAAGTACTCTACCCATAATAACCTACTTATAAAACAATCATAAATTATGTATACCTAGAGTCCACACAGCAAAAACTTTATTTGCAAAACCTAGCTGTTAACCAACACACACAAACAAACACACACACACACACACACACCACCACACACACACAACACACACCACACACACACAACACACACCACCCAAACACCACACACACACACAACCACACACACACACGCACGCACACACACACACACACACACACACACACACACACACAATAACAGCGGATCTGGAAAATATTACAAAATGTGACATTAAACTGTGTATAAATCATTTATTTTTCTTAAAGGAACAGTTCACCCAAGAAATGGTCATTATTTCTTCACCCTCAAGTTGTTCTAAACCTGTATGCGTTTCTTTCTTTTATTGAACACAAAAGGAGATATTTTTATGAATGTTGGTAACCAATCAGTCGCTTGTAGTCATTAGCTATGTTTCCATCCAAAGATTCAAATTAAACGTATACGCAAAACTTAAATATTACATAAAACATTTGCAAATAAAGCACAATTTTAAAGTAAAAAAGAACAAAAGCCTCAATATTTATAATTTGTATATATGAAGAGCTCTTTTCCAAAACGCTATAAATCCTTTTAATTAGTTTTCATGAAACGAATTTTTTTCTAGACCCATACATTTTGTTAATATTCAATTAATCATGTTAAAAGTCTGTTGGCTCAGTCTGAACATGTTAAACAATGATTGTTAAACCCCCGGGTCCGCACCCACACCGAGTGGGTCTCGAACCCGGGTTTCCGGCGCGGGAGGGAGGCGGGCGCTCTAACAAGGAACGCCAAGGCTACAGCATTTTAGCGTCAGTCGCTAGAGTCTTTGTGAGGTCAAGAGTGAGGTACATTTTAAACAAGGAAATATAGCGATTTGGCATGAAACATTGATGGAGCTCAGTACACAGCAAAATGGCATGACGAACTCAAATTTGGCGTTTATCGCGTTTTGGAAAAGAGCTCTTCATATGAAAAATGACTTGTGCCTCAGAGGAAGCAGACGAAACACAAATGCAGTCATTGCTTTCGGAGGTGGATGCCAGCTGTTTGGGAACGCAATCGTGTGAGACAATTATACAGAAATACTTTGACGACAGACTTTGCTCAGGCATTTCAGAATGACCATAACAACATTTCAGATGGATGTGAACGAGATCAGTCCGCTGGTTAGTCACGTTATCCCATCTCATAGCACAAAGTCTCATGACTTTTTCGATGCGCAAGGATACATTTATTCTGTAAATGTGTTTCCATTGTAGTTTATGCGCATTTTTTCGTATTGGATAAAAAGTTGATCCTACTCAAATGTGTCATTTTTAGAATTTGTGCACATTTTGGCATTTCCATCCAGCATTTTTTTATGCAATAATCCAAAATGTACATAAAAAGAGGTGGACGGAAACATAGCTATTGACTTCCATAGTATGGGAAAAAAAATTATTATGGAAGTCAAAGGCTGTTTGGAACAACTTGGGGGTGAGTAAATGACGACAGAATTGTCATTTTTGGGTGAATTATCCCTTTAAGTGACACTGTCCAATAGTGACACCAGTGGTTAAAAGTGACAGCGGGACGCAGCCTCTCTCTTGCCTCCCCTGAGCTCTTTGAGTTTCAGCAGATCCCCTAAACCAGGGGCCCTCAAACAGCAGCACCATTTTACCGTTTCTATGGTTTAAAGGGGTCATGAACTGTCTTTATTTGTTATTGTTCTTTGAGGTCCACTTATGATGTTATCAAGACTTTCACATAAAACAAAAATCATAATTTAGAAGTAATAGGCTATTTTCTGTCCAGTTTTTGATCCCCCTCATCAGAGCGTTCTGTTTGAATAGGCGTGGCGGATTGTAGACTCGAAAGTAAGTACACACAGCTATGATTGGCCAACAGTTGTGTATGTTTGACAGTCTACATCCTTCACAGACAGACACTGCTGTGATTTAGGTTTAAAACATGTAAATACTCAGTACATATCAAACGATCTGTAAGAACAAAGCAATGGTGACCACATAATAAAAAAGTTTTTTACACTTCTGTGGTGCGACATTACTGTCGGATCCAATATATTCAGCACAGCATCGTTTTTTTTTTTTATTCTGAAAATACTGAATCGAATTGTGTCTTTTTGTAAAACGCATCTGTGGTTAAATGAAGTGTAAAAAGGACCAAGTTCTTACTGACGCAGCTGACACTTCATTAAAAATAAAGTTTATCGTTTGGTTTCTGCGCAGACCTGCGTTTGCCGCTCTTGTCATTTACCTACTATGTGCACGAATCAGTGGGCGGGGCTAAACTGCCAGTGATGTACAAGTGAGTGTAAATCATTTTCTGCGGAGGCAGCATTTAGTCACACTATTATGTCATAAAACGGCACATTCCACAACCTGTCATTTTGGCAGATTGGCTTCAATATAAGCTGTTTTTTGAATGAGACTAAAGAGACTGTTTTTCATAGTACAATGACCTCTTATACATAAAAAGATCAAGAGAATTTTGATTTCTCAGTTCACAACCCCTTTAAAGTGAGCAAAATGTCAAAACAAAAGAGCTATACACAACAAGCGCTCAGGGTCGTTTATGGTAATGATCTTTCTGGACTATATCCTCTAATATTTTTATTTATAGCCAAACATGCTTCATTCTTTTCCTCTATGTGTGTGTTGCTTGTTTTTCCTCCTGGTAAAGACGTGAAGCTCTACAAGAGCTGTAGATGAGGTTATTTTAATTACAGTAGCAGAAACATGGTGAGCAGCAAAACAAATTGATACTTTCCCTAAAACAATACCGAAAACAAGAATACAGTTATTTTTATCTATATGTAATCATCTACCCTCACAAGATAGAAACTCATATGAGCCTAAAAAACACCTAGAAATGTAAGTATATTACTTGTTTTTAGGATACTTCAATATTTTTTACTGAAAAACAAGGAAACAATGTTGATAAAAAATAGGATTTTTGCATTATACATTCTGAATTGTTTTAAACTGTCTTTTTGTGGAGTTAGACTGAGTTGTGCAAAAATGTATCTGTGCTACTCCGGTGGGCGGTGAGTATCTGATCTGCAGGTGAGCTCAATATTTTCAGGAGTGACGCACATGGACTGAGGCCAAAGAGATGATTTCTGGTGCCGTTGTGGGATGGATGTTTAATTGGTTATAAAATCAGACAGCAGATGAGGTCTAATCGGTTCTGTGATGTTTTGTTTTATTTTGCACTTGCACCAATCGAATGTGAAAAGCTTTTTTGTCCAAGTGTGCTTTTACTTCCATATAAAGAGTTATGTGTGACCAAAAGCCTGAGGTGGAAAACCTGACTGCAATAAAAATAAATGTGTAAACAGGATAAATGGAGCAATAGGTTGAGAGAAGGAGAAAGAAAGAGGCGCACACAAAAAGAGCATTTTGATACAGAGAGCAGCCTTCAGCTTCATATATTTAAATCGCAATATCATACAGCGAAATCGAGAATAATTGAGTTTGGTTCAGAAAAACACTGCAAATGTGTGGTGGGGGGGGGGATTTTTTGAAGAAAATGTGTGGTGAAAGAAGAGAACCAGTAAAGGCTAATGAGATATAGGAAGAATGAAAGCATGCAATGTATGAATCACAGGATGCCTACAGGGAGGAAAACAGGTTATATAAGAGAATGGGGTGAAGGAATAAAGCCTGGATGTGTGGTTACCAGTTGTGTGGCACGATGTAAAGCTGCCATCTGGTTGAGGTTGACCTGCACACTGCAGAAGATCAAACTGAAGAACTTCAGCAGCATCCAGCTCACCAGCCTGAAAGAAAGTTCAGCGAGAAATCAGTTGAAAAAGTTAAAATATCTATATGCAGATGCACAGCTGACATGATGTGTTAAGCAGCACTGGCATTCTGCTCGTCATTTTAAGCGCTCCTTAATTATCTAGTGCAGCTACGCAGCTTTCGTGACCTCTTATGAACTCAACCACAAACGAACTGCAAAAAAACAGTTAAATGGTGAAAAACACTTGTGACACTGACCATCTGCACTCATCTGTACAAGTTTTTTTATTTGATTAGTGACCAAGAAATGCATGAGGTGAAATATTTCTTCATTTGACATTTCCTTGAACTGCAATTTCAGGTTTAAATTGGATTTTAAAGCTCAGATTTTCAAACCTAAAGAAATGTGACTATTTTACATTTTGTAACACTTGGAATGCTGAATTTACTATTATTTAAGTTTACAGAAACCAAAAATCCACCTCAAACATTCAGCTGAATGAACTGCAGAATGAACGAACAGATGATTTGCTTTCAGAATGAGAATTGCGTTCAGACCTGAGTAGCCAGGGGGAGATGAAGGTCTGTGTGAGGGTCAAAAGTCTGCTTAAATGACTTCTGACTTCAGGCATCACCTGCTCCATCGCCTTGGTTTCATCTGGGGAACATGCCGTCACCAACGCCTGCCTCACTCTGGGTACAAACACAGAGTCACAGGACAACAGACCACACAGAGTAAACAAAGAGGATATTGTGTGATGGATCATCATATAAACACCACACAAACCAATTATGCCTCCAGAGTGAAAAACACACCAATGCTGTTTGGGACTATAAAAGGTTATTTAAATGTTAAGGCCCAAATTGAGTTAGGTGAATGGACGGAGGGTGTGGTAACAGGGTTGAACCAAGGTGAAAAGCAAAGAGAGAAGTTAACATGGCACATGTGGCATACGGTTGACAACTAAATTAAAAGAAATGCATTCCAGTAGTGAAGGGTCACAATTGGCCAACAGTGCTCTGCTGAACTGTTTTTGAATGCAAGAATGCTCTCCTCAGAAACACATTCAATCAAGGTCAGGTGAATCCAGTTCTAGTCTAGTGACCTTACACAGGGCTTCATTAAGACCGAACTTTCAAGCAACCAACCGGCCAGTCCAAGAGTTTTCAAACTAGGGTTTGCTCTTCTTCAAGTTCCTAGAAAAATTTAAAACATGCATTTTAGGTCTATTAAAGGTAAAATGTTCACATATGATACATGTATTTAAAGTTATATTTCCTAACACACTAATGTGTTTTTGATAATTGTGATACATTTTGCATTCTGTATCAGGATGGGTCAGTAATTCTGAGATTATTTCATTTTACACCAGTGACAATGGTTTATTCTATTGCAATTATTTTATTCTATTGACAGCCATAGTTTTACAGTAAGAAATATACAAAATCAACACAGTTTTGTGAATTCACATAGTGTTTTGTTGTACATTGCTCTAATAATGAATAGAAAAAAGACCAAATTATATTTAATTTCCTCAATTTACTAAAACTATGTATTAAATGCTTACAAATAATATTTTAACATGTATTTATAACATGTTTGCTATTTTGCATTACATTGTATAGGCTGGTCTTTATGCTGCATTTTTATTTTACACTCAAAAATGTAATCATATGTTTATTTTTAATTATTGGCATCTATTTAAAAAAAATGTATTTATTCAAACTCCTTAAAATCAGAATCTGTCAAATGTGAAATTTTTATTTAATAAGTCAAGAAGTATAAAAGCATTAAGTATTCTTACTTGTGATGCATATTTGTCAGTCATAAATTAAATATATTACATTTATTCGCTTATTTTAAAACTCATCTAAATGGATGAAAATTTTATATGCAATAAAAATACAGCAAGAAAAAAAAGAAAGAAAACCCTTGTACTGGTCAGCATTGACAATATGTAGGTTTGTACATCTCTGCATGCAGTCTAATGTAATGTCAGATTAAGTGGCTACCAATCTTCTATATTAGCAGAAGAGAGAGAAATCTGAATTTAATCTCAATGGAAGCCTCACAGAAGTGCCTCTCAATCCTCAAACGCATCTCTCTCTCTGCTCTCTCCCTCTCTCTACACGTGGCATGTCATCTAATCAGTAAAGAGTGCAAAAGCAAACCGCACCTCTCGCTGCCGTGGACTCTGTGCCATCTGTCTCCAGCAGGGCTGGGGTGAACTTCACAACCCCATACAAACAGCAAACAGCACACCCTCCTTACTAACCAGCCACGGTACCTGAAAACACACACACACACACACACACACACGCACGCACGCACACGCACACACACACACACACACACACACACACACACACACACACACACACACACACACACACACACACACAATACACTTGTGTATGCCTACTCTCTTTTACCCGATTAGCAAAATAAAAAGGAGCCCTTGTGTAAATAGATATTGTTGTCTCACTCACCTTGGGACAATAAAAACAATAGCTGACCAATCAGCAATAGGTGAATACATCAAATTCTCAGCATAATCAGGCTCCAAAATGTTAATTAGCGTAAAAGCAGACTCTGATCTGGGACTATTAATTCAAGCCGAATTAAACGCTTCAGCAGGATTTGCAGCACTTGGCTTCTGACACTTCCTAAAGTGGGAGGTGATTGAGGAGATAAGCCGGGTGCTCACTGAGGCTGCCTCTGTGTGTTTTGATGCAGGAGAGACAAATCCCATTTATTTGCTTTAATAAAGTGTTTTCTAAGAAGTTAGAAACTCTTCTTCAAGAGAGTCCTCTTTCTTTTTCTTTTTAAGGAAACAATGACTGCATCACCACATGTCGGGATCTATCAGCAATGGCCAAAAGAGTATTGGAGGTGAATCCCCTAAATGATCATTCTGTTTGTGTGTACGGTATAAAGAAGTCAGTCCCGAACTCAAAACGGATGGCATACTAATAATCACACAAACGTTCTGCATAGAAACATGGTTAAATTTGGTCGGTTTAATTATGCTCACATTTAGAGAAAACAGTGATTATTAATATCTAATTAACTTGAATTTAATGGAAAAAACAATAAAGCCGTTTTTAGTCACTCCCATAAATGCATACAAAAATGTTTTCCTTATGTGTGTATTGTTGAGATAAACTAAAAATAATTTTAGTAAATAGTACTAAATAGTACATTTTCAGGAGCTCTTTTCAAAATAATCTAGTTTTAGCAACCATCTATATTGTAGCATGACAAAACGCTCCATAGCTGGTTTAATTATGTCATATTACATTTTGCACACAGTTTTAGAGACTACAATCGAACACAATCTCCTGAACTCTCTCAAGCATTAGGAAATCCAATTTATCTTGATGAATCTTAGCTTTATGTCTTTTTGTAAGGACGTATTTAATTGCTGCTGTTCATCACTGCTTTCTACTTAGTTCGGTATATGTTGTAAACTAGGACGTTTTTATTTTATTTTTTTATGACGTATTTGGTGTAAATTATCGAAGAAATCTGAAAAAAAGTATTTTTGTATAATTAAAATATTTAAGTAACTGGATGAAACAAATTCCCCATTAGTAATCAATATATCAGTGATGTCACCTTAACGGATATCAATATATTGTGATAGACATACTGATTATAATCATTTATGATGTTAGTCATACACTAAATTCCTAAAGTTTGGGGTTGGGAAGTTATGTTTCTTGAAAGAACTTTCTTACCAAGCCTGCATTTATTCAATCAAAATGAAATAAAACAGTAATAAGGTGAAATATTAAAGGGGTCATATGATGCGATTACAAGTTTAGCTTTCTCTTTGGAGTGTTACAAGCTGATTGTGCAAAGATAACATCCCTGAAGTTGCAAAGACTAAAGTCTCAAAACCAAAGAGATATTCTTTATCAAAGTTAAGATTCTGCCACGCCCCCTAAAACAGCTCATTCAAACACACCCCACATGTCTACGTCGTGATGTGGAAATATTAGAGTAACGCCACCCAAATGTTCACGCAAAGAAAGTAGGCGTGGTTTCAGTAACTGCAGTAGTGTTGAAGCAGGCAGTCTACGGCAAGCCGTTTTGACTTATTCATTCTCAGGACATGAATTCTTCATATTAAATTAAATTGCAGTTGCTACTAGTAGAAATATAATTCCTATCAATTCCTATATCAAGAACGAACATTTTAACTAGAAAAACTGAATTGTTGATATCAAAAATAGCATTGTTACTAGTAGAAATCCAATTCCTGATATCAAGAATTAGTATTTTAACTAGTGAAAATTTAATTGTTGATATCAAGAATTCATATTCTGTGAGGGAATAAAAGTCAAAACGGCTTGGCATAGGAAATCATGTCAGGGAGAAGCTGTGTTTCTATGCCAAAGTAAAAGCACTTTAGTTTATATGGCCTTCCGAAAGTAGATGCATTTAAGAATCACTGAGATTACCTACAACAGAACAGCAACACATTTTATGGACGACAGTTTCGTGATCCTAGGAGAGGTCATTCTGACTTTGCAATGACAATCTGGTGCTTCTGAATCAGCAACTGTATGTATGTTTAGTATTTGCTATTGACTGATCAAATGCGGAGTTTTGCGCATCGTGTGTGTATGTGTGCGAGCGCACGTGTCACATCACAGCACGTCATCTATCTTATTCGTGGCTTGTTTGCAAACACATACGAGCATCATCACTGTGTCTGTCACGCGACTCTGTTCCCCTCTCGGGCTTGAACTGATGGTAAAACTAAGGACATTATTAACTGTCTATTATTATATTAACTTTGAAAGCTGAAGCTCACGATTATGGAAAAGGGCGTTGCCAATCACAATGCACTCTATCAGTTGGCCAATCAGAGCAGACTGTGCTTGTCGGAAGGAGGGACTTTGTAGAAAACGAAGCGTTTGAGAGAGGCGGGGCATATTAGAGGACCTCAATAATGTACAGTATTGGAAAAATAATGTGTTTTTTGAACATTAAAGCATGTCAACATATTCTGTTACACCAAATACACAAAATAATGACCTTTAAAAAAGCATCATATGACCCCTTTAAAAGTATTGTTTTCAATTTGAATATATTTTTTATGTAATTTATTCCTGTGACGCAAAGCTGAATTTTCAGCATCATTACTCCAGTCTTCAGTGTCACATGACTGTTCAAGAAATCATTCTAATATGCTGATTTGCTTCTTAAGAAACTCTTATTATTATTAAAATCAATGTTGAAAACACTGATGCATACAAAGTTCAAAAGAACAGCATTTATTTGTAGAACTCTTTTGTAACATTAGAAATGTCATCACTGTTTTAACTTTTGATAAATAAATCTTAAGTATGTTGAATATCTTATGTATTTTCAATATTTTATGCCCCGTTAAATATCTGACCCAAACTTTTGAAAAGCTGTGTATAAATGAAGACAAAAAGGCACTGAAGCCTTACATAACTTCAATGAAGCTAGTTACTTTTTGTTAGTGGTACTTTTTCAAAACATTAGTTTGACTGTAGCTGAACTACTTTAAATGACTAGCTTGTGCTTGGAAAGCTGCAGTTTCAAAGAATCTTTCCAGCACCGGTGTGTGTGTTCGTGGCCGATGTGATTTAAAAGTGAACAAAAAGGGTAGCCTTTCACAAAAGGGTAGAGGGGTTGCGGAAACCATACTCGATTGTGGGTCTGCGGTGTAAAAAATGAAGCGGAAGCTATTCTAGGGCTCTTTATTTTACGACTGAAGTGCATGTGCCAGGCGTGCGAGTTAGAAACACAAACAGTAATTACACTCGAGCAGTTTGAAGCCGGAGTTGAGAGATGCATTGTTATTTTAATGGGCCGGATGGGGAGGGCTTGAGTCGAGTGAAGGATGTGCACTTACCCGGTGTGTGTCTCGTTCACACACGTCAGGTTCTGAAAGCCCAGAGGAGGAGTGTTACGCAGCAACTTCAGACCCTGAGAGTGGCAAGAGGATATTTGATCAAACTTGATGGAGAGCGTGCTAACCAGCCTCCATCACAGTTCACAGAGCCTGTTCTGCTGTCCTATATAGACTGAGATAATGACACACTTTAGGGAAGCCTTTTAGTGTTCAAAACAGCACCCTATTAGTTCCACTATAAATCAGAGCCTGAAAGATGTTCAAAAAATGTGCCTCAATAAAACACTTCCAAATGTTTCTCAAATTACGTTGCATGCAACTCAGTTTAAAAAAAGATAGTTTCTGATAGTTATATTTCTGCCTATTTTTACTTGACAGAGATTGAGATGGATATGTTACAGTCCAGATGTAAAACTTGATCACTTGCATATTTAAAACAAATTATAATTCAAATGAATAACAAAGCAGACAAAAAAGTGTCTTTAATCTCAGGGTTAGTTTAAGTGAGCTACCGTACAATTAGTCTTTCACTAGCATCTGTTTCAGCAATTCACCACTAAAAAGTGTCTAGAACAGACGTATTTGAGAGGCTGTGAATATAAGAGTTGGAAGTGGAGTAATAATATGCGTTTTTTTGTGCTGCCATTTAGGTCAACCATAGCTAACATGATCACAGCCCTCGCAGCAAAGCTCTCAAACAAACTAATTACATCTGGAATTAAGACTAATTTCCTTTGTCAATAAACATTTGCAAATTAATAACTTTTGTGTATTATCTTTTCTGTACTAGCAACATACACTATATTGCCAAAAGTATTGGGTCACCCCCTTTTAATGAACAGGTTTGACTATTTTTAGCAATTTCCATGAGTACAAATCTTAATGTTTAAGCATATAATGATATTCTAGGGAATTGTGTGCTTCTAGTTTTATAGCAACAGTTTGGACAGGACCTTTTCTATTCTAACATGACAGTGTCTCTGTGTATAAGACAAGGATCAAAGAGAAATGATGATTCAGTCAGTGTGGAAGAGCCAAGTCCTAATCCCAGCTGAACACCTCTGGTGTGACTTTAAATGCAGACCTTGAGCCAAAAACTCATCACCAAACACCAATGACTTGTACATTCATTATATGGACAAAAGTACTGGGACACCCCCTTCTTTAGAAGAGAAAAAGTTACTTCCAAACTGTGGCAACAAAGATGGAAACATAGTTCATGTACTAAAAAATTGTATTTCCACCTCTGTTGCAACAGTTTTGAAGTGTATGAAATGACTGTATACCCATAGGTCATTGGTGATTAATTTTTGGCTCAAGGTCTGCATTTAAAGTCACACCTTTCATTAAAAGGGGGTGGCCAAATACTTTTGGCAATATGGTGTATGATGAACCACTTTAAATTAAATTGTAAGTTTCTCAAAAGTGAAAACTGTAATTTTTCAGAATAAACCAAAATTTAGGTCACTATTTGCCGTAAAATGTCTCTTTTTTTGGAAGAAACGAACGGTTGCACTACTGTTCAAAACATTGGGGTGAGAATTTTTTTCTTCATTTTTATGGAAACAATATTTTAAAGATGCTGCTCTTTTAAACTTTCTATTCATCAAATAATCCTAAAATCACAAAAGCATAACTGTTTTTAATATTGGAAATAAGAAATGTTTCTTGAGAAGCAAATCAGCATATTAGAATGATTTCTGAAGAATCATGAGACACTGAAGACTGGAGTAATGATGCTAAAAATTCAGCTTCCCTAGTTAAAATTACAAAAATTTAAATGTTTATGTACTAAATAAAAATACCCTGCGATTGCACTTTAATATACTAAACTGGTATACTTAAAGTCTGCTAAATTGGAACAATTAATTTTGTACTTCAGCACTACTTCCACACAATTAAAGCGCATTGAGTCCAACTAAAGATATACTGAAGTACATCTGATTGTGTTAAAGTGAAATTATTGCAAATATACTTTTGGCACACTTTAAATATCTTGCAAATAAAGACCAATATTTTTCAAAGATCATCATACAATCTAATTTTAGGCTTAATATTAAGAAATGTCATCAATAGTCGACATTAAAACTAATTTTAGGCATTATCGGTTTACCGATATTTTCCCGATATTTAACATAGAGATAATCGGATATCGGTTTAAAAAACTTTATAACAGTAAATAAATATTTTCCCCGATATTTAAGCATTTTACCATAATCGGATATCGGTTTTGAAAAAATCGGTTATCGGGTACATAAAAAAAATATCGGTTATCGGGTTATAAAAAATCATCGGTCGGATCACTAAGATCACTAAGCACAAGGAGTACTCCAAAGTAAGTCTCAAGCGATATGTCAGTAAATATGTTGATAGGTTTGAACTTGTACTTAGTAAGAAATCATGTATTAAAATGTATATTGTATTATAATTGAAGACTTATCTTAAATTTAAATTATTTTAAAGTTATTAGAATTTTTTCACAATAGTATTTGCTTTACTGTATTTTAGCTAAGATAAATACAGCCTCGGTTAACAAAAGAGACTTTTTAAAATATTTTTTTATTACCGACCCCAAACTTTTGAACAGTAGTATATATTTCAATGCGGCGAGTTAAGGCGTGCTGCACCAGATTTGACAACAATAAACTGAAAAAGTATTAATGTTTCGACTTCAGAAAAAAAGTTATTTAAGGCAATGATTGTCAATAAGGGGCAAATGCAAGCATCTTAAAAATTATAGCAGTTGCTACGCCCCTGGTACTGTTCATTTTATTTGACATAGCTGTTAAATAAAATCCATGCATGCATTTTAAATGACTTAATAGAAACACCAAATTGCTCAAATATGATTTATCTGGCTGGCTGGCTGGTCTGAGATGGTTTAGATTAATAGATTCGTTCAGGAGGGGTTCGATCCAATAACCCTCTGATTACTGCTCCATTAGCCCTGCTCTCCCAGCTCTCAGCACGATGTGCCCACTGGGACCAGTGCTGCTGGAAACAAGCTTAGTCATCTGCAGCTTTCTAAAAAGCTCTTCATAGCACGGAGGGGAACTATGCTCTTGAGTGTTCATTATTTTTCTCTCCACTCCTAATCCCTTTTTTCGTGCTATTCCTACCGTAAGTAACATGTTCGCTTGCGCTCAGAAATCCCTTTGATCGTCCCTCATGATATGGGTTTGTGAAAGCAGCGTCTGAGGTTTTCAGGTGAGCCTAAATCTGTGTACTTCCCCGTCTGCCTCTGGCTGTTTGTCCTTTTATTATCTTCAAATAATCCTTTCATCCCTCTCGTTTTCTCACCAGACTCTCCGGGGTGCATTGGTGACAGCACTGTCCAACCATCGGCCTGAACCTGCCCAGGAAAGGAGCCACGCTTTTCAACTTCCTCTTGATTTTCACACCCCACGACAACTACCAAAGAAGAAACACACACACACACACACACACACACACACACACACACACACACACACACACACACACACACACACACACACACACACACACACACACACACACACACACACACACACACACACACACACACACACACACACACACACACACACACACACACACACACACACACACACACACACACACACACACACACACACACACAGAGAAACATATAAAATGGTTTGCTGGGACACAAAGAAAGGAATAAACCAACCGGCGTTGGGAGTGATAAAACCGTCAGCACTTTTTCTGCATATTTCAAGCTGAGATAAGAAACAATGCTCTATCTAGCCAATAGTGCGACTCAAGAACATGTTCCAATTTGATCTCTTCTATCATCGTTCCATTTATTTCACATTTTCCAACATCAAAGCAGGACGGATCAATGTTTGAATGCAAACTGCACAGGGAGGGGAGGAATGTGAAGTCTATTCATGAGTGGTTACTACAATGGTGTCGCAATTGAATCGCAATCAATTTGGGCCTTTGTGATAGAATGGCGTCCCCTGAAAGATTTCTACTGAAGATGACATTCATTTAAATTGATACTAATCATAACATTTTAGCACAGACGGATAAGAGACATGGCTGGAGACAGTAGGATTGATTTATCATCATTCAGAGTCGTCTCAACAACGGACGCAATTACAAAGTCTCTAATCATCATCTGTGTGGGAAATATCACTTACAGCAATCAATTATTAAATAAGACTGCATAATGGATAGGAGGCTCCATCACCCAAGTTAATTCTTTTAATCTCCTTTTCAACTGAAAATAATTTCTGCTGGTAATGTTTCATAAGCTCGGGCTCACAGGCACCCGGTGTCTGTCTTTGGAGTAATATGAACACGAGAATATAGTCTGACATCTTGAGGAGCTGTAATGTTTTTATTCAAATTCACTAAAGCTCATATTTCAGATCAGATAAGAATCAAATGCTTTGCAAAGATTTATAGGAATAAAAAAAAAAAAAAACGCTAATTATACATGAAACCATTCAAAGTTACGCACTAAAAAAAAAAAAAAAAAATAAAAAATATTCACACTGCAGACTGAGATGCATTAACAAAAATGTCACTTAGATTTTAAACCATCTATGAATGTGGTTTGGCACATGCTTGTCAAATGTCCCATTCATGTGTATTTTTCCTGTTGTGAACAAGGCCTAAATAGAGATTTCTAAGCAGGCACCACAAGGAGTACTTAATCATGTTCTAAGGGGACTTTCTGCCATATCTTGACTAAAGGTGAAGCATATCATTTTTCAATCTAAACACTTTCTGACTGGTCATGCAGGAAATGTATGTACATAAAAAGTGTTTTCCATTAATTCCCTCGACTCTGGAGGTCCACTACAGTTTCATAATACATTTACATTTATGCATTTAGCAGACGCTTTTATCCAAAGCGACTTACAGTGCATTCAGGCTATACATGTATTGTCAGTATGCGTGTTCCCTGGGAATTGAACCCACAACCTTTGCGCTGCTAACGCAATGCTCTACCACTGAGCCACAGGAACAATCTAATACACTGAAAATATGTTTTTCCTTTCTCATAATTACATAAATGATCTCTAATTTGACTAATCTAGTGTTTTGTGCAATTGCTTTGGGAAAGCATCTTTGAATTGAACTAAAATCAAAATTGAAATATGACTTACTGTGCTTATCAAATTGCCAAAGGCTGTGATTTAATTAAATAAACACAGTCTAATGTGCTGAAGGATTCAGAGCGACTCATGAGCCATTGTTTTTATTGTATCGTGTTCACAGTAAATGCTGCAAACTCCATCTCTCCACTTTCCATGTGCTGAGAGTTCAACATGCATTTGGCAAAACAATATGTGCCAGTTAAGCTTCATTTTCACATTCTCATATTTATTTGGTGGATAGATGATACCAGGAATTACCATAATTATTATTATCAGAACAGAAAAAAATTAGGGCAGGTTCTATGCATTTGGTTGTTGACTGGAATTTGAAATGCACTTAAAATTAAATTAAAACATTTGGAAACACTGCCCTAACGAATCCTCATGTTTAAAAAGTCTGCGTGGTTCTGCTCCCGCTTGCATTACCTAGAATTGACATGGCTCTGTGCAGAAAATGTTCTCTCAAACCTAATAGACTAAGAAAAAAAAAACTGGAAAATTGCTCATTGAACCCATGCTCAGAAAACTGTGTATTTCCAAGTAATTCAATAATTTGGTCGAGCCACCATCCGGTTATTAGTTTATGGTACAAAACAACAACTCCATCTAATCTGACAAGTTTTCAACCTCACTCTTGACCAGGTGAGTACATCTATGGCTTGCATTAATTATATAAAAAAAAATGATATAACGAGCTCACAAAGGTTTCACATGATTGACTCCTGACAGCGTGTGTGTGTGTGTGTGTGTGTGTGCGTGCGTGTGTGTGCGAGCGTTTTGGCCGTGTGTGTGCATTCATTAACAGAAGCCAGAGTTACCTTATGCTTACCTGGTGTTGTGCTTTGAATCTGATTATGATAATCACCACCATTACAAACACAGATAGCATTTTTCAATCTGATACAGCAACGCTAATGAACCAATCAAAAACGGAATACATTTGAGGTCATTTTCATCAGCGTTTGATGGGACGCAGCTTCTGTGGGAATTTATCAAAGAGCTTTTTGACTTTGTTCACACCGCATCCAATTTCAGCTTGTTTTTCAAACAATTTGCAAGTGATGAAATCTGATCTTTATGTTCAGACGGTGACGTCGCCATCTACAGCGGTTGCCATAGTAATGACATGGCCAGGACGAACTACTTTGAAATTTGATATGACCGTTCGTCAATTTTAGCCACATTTCGAGCTCATTTATTGCTGTTCACATAAACTACTAATAAGATTTGAACTGGATCCAGAAATGTTTTTTTCTGCCTACCTGAACAAAGCTTTTGTCATCTTCAATGTTCTTTTCTCTCAACAAATGAGAATCAGCAAAGACGTATGTCACATTCTTATGTTTCCCGTTCTATTACACAGTAGCTCATTATTTGTATTATGAATCCATCCTGCCCTAGAAAAATAGGACTACTAGATGATCAAAGACCTAATCAAGAACCCTCAAGTGGACTGACTCTGATATAATCTACATACGAGTACTGTTCAGGTAAATTGAAAGTCAGCAGCTCTTAGGGGTAAACCAACACTGCCAACAACAGCTGGGAGAAGATGGGATGGCGTTTAGACTAATCGTCTGCAGCTGGTCTGAGTTATGAATTCAGTTATTTTCTAGAAAGTATGTGGATTTGGAGAGAGATGGGATGAGTGAAAATATGACATTGAGAGAGGTCCTTGGGTCTTAGATGAATGCACTGTTGACAGTTTTATGGCGTCTATATAACATATACTGGATAATGACTGGACAATATTGACAGCTCAAGTTCAGGTCAGTACGATTATTGTCTTTAAAGAAATTAATGCTTTTATTCAGCAAGGATGCGTTAAATTGATCAAATGTGTCAGTAATTTCAAATAAATGCTTTTCTTCTTAACTCTTGAAAAAGAAAATGTAACAAAATCCACAAAATATTAAGCATCACAACTGTCTCCAACATTGATCATGATCATAATGAGAAATGTTTCTTGAGCAGCGAGTCAGCATATTAGACTGATTTCTGAAGGATCATGTGACACAGGACTGGAGTGATGATGCTGAAAATTCAGCTTTGCATCACAGGAATAAATTACACTTTAAAATATGTTGAAATACACAAAGATTTTGCCGAATGTAAAGCCTTAAACACACTGCATGATTTCTGTGAGATTCAGCGAAGAACACAAATGACTTGGTTATTTAATCTAGTTTAAAGACAGATGAAACAACGCTGACAAACAGAAGAAACACCGTGTACAGCAATACAGCCAGAAGGCTTTTCAATCTACAAATTAGATTGAATTAACAAATTATTTTTCTCATTCTCAATAATTTAAGTTTATATATGAATGAACCTCTGAAGGGAACAGATTGTCTTCAGAAAAGTTTAGATGGCATTTTCATTTTACCCGAATAAAGTATAATTTATGTGCTGAGCGCTGTTTTGTTTACAGCCGTTAGCCGTGTTCCAAAGGAACCACATACTGGCAGAGATTGAATGTGCATTTTCAATAATCCAGTCTGCAGTTTTTGTTTAGACCAATGTGAAAATTCACCCACATAAATCCGTTTTAAATAATATAATATACTTCTGACTCATCCATTTTCTTTCAAAAATGGTTTAAAGGTTCAATTGTGAGGTTTATCATTTTAATAATTTAGTTCGTTTTTTGTTAAAACTTGTATCTAAACGGTAAATCAATTGCTATATTGTGGTCTACAACATGAAAAAATGTAAGTGTCTGCTAAATTAATAAATGTAAATGAAAGAATCCCATTATAACATGTACATGAAAAATGTAGAAACATTGGACACAACTATGGGACACCATTGTGCAGCAGCAAGCTTCACGACAAAAAAGAAACCTCAAGGTTGATCTAGGTAAATGTGTGCAAATGTATAGGGCCCCATTCCTATATTTGCCTGGGGCCCCCAATTCACTAAATCTGCCCCTGCCCATATATAACAGCAAGATGTGTCATGTGAAATGAAAAGTCTTACCGCAGGGCGTTTGGGCTGGAAACTGGAAGGATTTTCGCTGACTGGGTCCATGATTCTTCCGAGTTGCTGTCCTACCATCAGAAGAAATCCTGAGGAAATAAAAATTATAGATTATGAAAACTGCATACTGTTTATCAGGAGGTGCGTTTCAGTAGCTCTAACACGTCAAGTGATACAAAAATAAAGATACACATGAAGCAATGCACATCTTTAAATGAGAAATAAAAATTGAAGCTGATTATTGAAGCTGATCAGCTGTGGACACAGTAAGAGCTTCATGAAATGTCTGCTTTTGTGATACTCAGAAAATAGACAACAGCAGCATATGGGTTTGGATTGACAAGGGAGAATACATTTTCACTTCTAGACAACCTCTTTGATCTGAAAAAGATAAAGGTTTTAACATAATTTACGCTGTTGTATAGAATTGATGACATCTACTGCTGACCAAACATAAAACACAGCAGAACATTAATACTGAATTTAGGAGGAGTGTAAAGTTCCTTTTATTTATGCAGAAGCATTTTTTCATTGACAGTGTATCCTTCAAGAAAATTGCGGGAACCCATGTTGGAAGTGTTCATGCTGTATAAATGAGTCTTTCACTGCGTCTGCATTATTGAAATCCAATGAGCTTCCCCTATCCAATAATAACAGTACAAGCATAAACAAGACCAGGCCTAAAATCTCATTCTCTCCAGCACCCTCAAAAACTTCATTATCTCTCTCTAAAGCTGAGTGTGTCCTGGCAGAATATTCTGGCTCTCACACTGTTCATCAAACTTTGCCCCTCTAGCTACAATTATTTAATGTCCGGCCATCTCCATATCTCTAGTTAGTCCTGTTTTTATTTCTCATGCCTCTTCTCCACATTTGTCTCAGCATTACAGAAATAAACAACTATGGATGTTTCATTTGTTCCATTATTACATTATGAAATGTGTCAGAAAACATTTCTGAACTTTTCTGAACCTGTATGATTACTATTCTGTGGAACACAAAATATATTTTTAGAAATGTTTCCATATAATAGAAGTCACTGGTCACCAGAACAGTTTGGTTCCCAACATTCTTCAAAATATCTTCTGAAATAACATGTGGGTGAGTAAATGATGACAGATTTGTTTCCTTTTTTGGCGAACCACGGCACAAACATTTGAAGATAACTATCACCCCAATGAGTACTAACGTTTGTTACCATCACAGCAACAGAAGAGGGCACATTAAGTATGTTCAAGGGAGCTTGCATTAGCATACTAAAGTATGGTTCTGACCTTGTATCTTTCTCATTATTCAATTTTCATTCAAATCTGAGCCAAGGGAGAAACAACAATGCCAAAAGCTCTGGAAGAAAATGGAGAGGGTACCTTCAGTGAGTCATTGCTGGTATGTAGTACCTTTTGAACTCAACGACTCTGTAAAACTTTACTTTCATGAATATGGCCATTCACTTGTGTTTTTCGCACATTCCATTTACTTAGTAGCACTCATTTCACTACTAATGAGCACTTTGTATGCAGCACAAATACATTTACTAAGTAATTTTGTTTAATGATTCAATACATGCTGTGTATACCAAATCATTCCTTGGGGAATTTGCAGACAGTATGAATATATCATTCACAGTCATCATACACAGTCTGTCACCATCTATCTGCTAGGCAATCCCTAATACCAAGTACGCCAAGTTTGGCAAAATCCACTCAGGAGAACACAGTCTGGTCGTTCTGATAATGGATCAGCACAGCAGCGTGCTTTACAACGTCACTCAGCTCATCTTGTGGTGCAGGTATGATGAATGAAGTAACTAGATAAGACAGTTTGGGATGTTAGTGTGTGCAGTTTATGTTGATGTTATGAAGTTATGATGGCTTTACCACTGGTTTTATTTTACGCATACATTGAAAATTATAAAACCCCATAGGAAAATTGCAAAGAAATCAGTGGTGAATTAGTTTTCTGAGTTCTGATGCATACCTCCACCACTGTATGCAGGGCCGTCGTTAGGAATTCTGGGCCCTGTGTACTGAATTTACTATAGGGCCCCCTCAAAATCAAGTTCACCAAATCGAGTTGAGTAAATGAAGACCAAATCGAGCCCATCTGGCCCACAAATTTCCCCTTGAATGTTTTGATGGGTCATAGGGCCTTCAATTGGAGTAAATAAATGAATAAATAAAACAGGACAGAAACGAATACTGATAGATATTACTGAATTCACAAGAAATACAACAAACTTAATAATGCATTTTTGTCACATAGAAAAGCACTAGACAGCAAAGCATTGATTTTGAGCGAGCTGGAAAGTTACTGCTAATAAATTCTGTCATCATTTCCTCACCCTCATGTTGTTCCAAATGACTTCTGTTGAACACAAAAGAAGATTGTGTATAATGTTACCAAACCAATTTGGTTACTCTTGATTTCTATATGGACAAAAATGTCTTGAATTTCTCAAATTATGTTCAAGAAGAAAGAAATTCATAGAGGTTTGGAATGACATGTTGAGTAAATGAAGACAATTTTATTTTTGGGTGAATCTCCCTTTAAGAACTTTATTGTTTGTAAAATATGAGTATCTTAAGTATATAAAAATATAAGTATCTACTATTAAAGTATCTTTAATCAGGGCCTTACTGAATTAACATTTTACTTAAATTAAAATGTATTTGAACTAAACATCTAAAAAGAAAGAAGTATCTAGAGTTTAACTGACTAGTATTAGTAGGATGGTGGTCACATGAAGTAAAACCATGGTCCTCATTACCATGGTTATATGGTTTTTAAAATAAATAGTAAGTAAAAATAAAATATACAATTTGTAGTTAAAAAAACATGAAGAAACTACAAAACACCTATAAAATAAAAAATATTGCCCAATATGTAATAACAGTAAATATAAATACATGTCCGCCAACACATAGGCTATTTATACAGTGTTAATAACTTCAAGTTGAATTACTATGGTACTGAATTGACAAGCCTACTGGCGTTTTCCAATATACCTCATTAAATAAAACATTGTCGTGGCTGTTTTCAGCCAGCATCACAACAGAACCTTTAATGTTTTCATATCGCACGACTCTATAACAATTCTGTGTCACATCTGAACGCTGATTATCCCTTATAAATCGTGGCAGAAGCGTGACTGATCCCGCTATTTGACGCGTGGCTAGCGGATGCATTGGGTAGCGCTGCTTGCGTTTTTGGAGTATTTGCTTTATTCGGTTTTGCCTAATTATAAACAGTGACAAATATCGGAAAGGTCTCCCTCATTTTGGCGATCGGCCCATTACTCAAATTGAATGTCCCGGTGTTACCGATGGCCAGTAGGTGATCACGGGCCCCCCAGACCTCTGGGCCCTATGCACTCTGTCACCCTTTTCCCCTCACTAGCGACGCCCCTGACTGTATGGTGAGTAGTCCATGTATAGTCTGTAGTCCATAGTCTGATGGTTATAAAAAAAATCTATCTTAATATCATACCTTCATTAAAAACCTGCCTCTTTTTGTTAAATGTTAGATTTTAATAAACAATTACATACATTATAAAAGTATACAGAGTATAGGAAATGTATATGTAATAGGAAATAAGCAAACAATTCAGTCAAAAGTACAAAGGCAGCACTCTAGTACAAATTTAAAGTTAAATAAAAATATAAAGTTAAGAGACTTAACTTTGCCCTCATCCAAAAACATTTTCTTGAGAACAAATAACGATTTATGAGACCAAAGACTGCCTGTTAGATATATAAATAATGAATTATATCTCATGTTTAACACGTACAGAAACATCAAAGCCAGGAATGAATTTGCTGTGAAATTTGCTGCTGGATCTGGGCCCGTATTTATCAAGCTTCTCAAAGTGCCATTTTAGTCTTAAGTGCTGAGAAGTCATGAAATGTACTCCTACTTTCAAACTTAAAGGCAGGGTAAGCTATTTTTCAAAAACGTTTATAGAAAACTGAGTTTAATTTGTATTGTTGTTGTATTTGTAGTCTTAAGGGGGTGTCTAATCATGATATGGAGGAGAGACTTTTTTTCCGAGAGAACAGAGTCGGGCCGAGTCGAGTGAAAGAAAGATAGAGATGGCGGATAAAAAGCAAAAGAGGAAAATGTCTGCAGAACGATAAGGCAAGAAGTAGGACCCGTGTAAATATAAGACGTGAGCTCCACGTGATCACCGGGCGCTCAATGCTCATTTATCCCGAAAGACAGGAGCATAACCTCAGCTAGTCCTTCTGACATTTACCGCTGGCTCTGATGTCTCTGTAGAGGTTAAACATAAGGGAGACGCCAAAGACCACTAAATCGCCTGCCTTCAATAAACGTTTCCATTCAGAATCGCTAAATCTCTGACCACCACATAATCAGCGTTCATTATAAAACACTCTTGCTTTTAAGCCAAATACATGCTGAAAATAATAATTTTACTGACATCTGGACATAAGTCACTATTCTCTCTGTAATCGCTGATGAAATCGGCCATGTTTTCTCTGCATTAGCGCTGTTTTGAGCTTACTGTTTGAATTCGTTCACTGGATCCTTGGACTTTCCAGGAGTTTACGGTTTAAAATGATGTGATTGCAAAAGCCTGCTTCTTTTCATTTTAAGATATGATTTTCGTTATAAAGTACTGATTCAAATTAGTAATCAATAATTAATTATTATTCTACAACTCCACACGTCTCCCCTGACACCGCCTCCCCTTCTAGTGCACCACACATTGAAGTAGACCGACTCTGCTTGCGTTCATTCACGTGTTGGGTCGAGTTGAGAGGTGATCCCGCCTGGGTAGTGTGCTTTACATAGTTTCTATATAATTTCTAATCTGGGATCATATAGCCTAATCACCCAGACCCTGACGATTTTACTCTTGAGTACCGGCAACATGTCAGAAGTGCCGGTATGCACAAAAAAGTGCAGGTACTCTAAAAAGGCTAAAATATAGAAGTGCAGGTACTGCGTACCGGTGCATACCGGCCCACTTCAAGCACTGTCAATAATAATTTCCCGACTGAGAAAATGCACGTGAACTCAATTCGGAAAGCTCTAATAATACAAGTTCAACAAATTGTTGTAGTAACGCGAGTGTGCTGTTTTCACATTCCGACTTAAAAGCACAACTCTGGAAATGAGCGCATCCGTGGAGCGCGTGAATGCAGTAATTACGCTTGCTCTGATGACAGCAGGTAGCCTTCCATTAACTAGCTAAGCTACTACTACTCCATAGTTTACTAATACATTGATTAGCAATGGATTATAAATATACTTAATTATTATGAAAATACCAGAGATGGCTTGAATAATACAGAAACTTTACATTGTCGTAGTCGAGTGTTTATTATATTTATTCTATCATTCAAAACGTGTATATCTTCTGTTTAATAAGTTACAGCAATAGCAATGCCTTTATCCATATCCCTGGAGCTTCATGAGTTCTGCTACTTCTATGACTGGATATGTGGATTTTGAGTCCAGTATGAATGAAAAAGACTCACACTCCCCGGTTTTCACAGACCAGCTTGAACCTAGTCCTAGACTAAAATGTAAGTCTTAGCTGTTTTAACTGAAATAAACTTGCACTGACTGATCCTAAAATATATCAGTGCCTTTGTTTTGTCTCAATATGCACCCCAGTAATGTTTTTTTTCTAAGCATGTTAATAAAATTACTTGTCCTGATTGAACTATGGCCTAATTCTGGCTTAGTCTAAGCCCTGTCTGTGAAACCGGGCCCATGTGTTTAGTGCTAATGGCCAATCCAATTATTAATTGATAATTTTTATAAGTATCGGTTCAGGCACCGTTTAGGTACCATTTTAAAAGTATCGATTTGGTACCTGTATCAAAAAAAAAAAAAAAAGCGATACCCAACCCTAAATGCATGTTCCCTGAACTACATTTCAGTGGCTATTAATATTTTAAAATGAAAATGAAAAGAGGCAGAGCAGGGCTCTCATGTGACCTAATTTCTCAATGGTGCGACTAAAAAAATTCTGAGGTCGCACCAGTGAGACCAGCCGTTCGAGAAAAGAAAAAAAAGTCTCCGCAACTGAAAGTATCTCTGTGGTTCAACAACAGACACACATTAGGCCGTGGTCTAAACCAATCAGAGATAGTGAAGGGCGGACCCCCCCTCTGATTGGCCGTGATCCAGATATTCCTGTACGTGTGTGTACGTTTGAAAATGTGTGTGCTGCTGCAGTCAGACAGAGAGAGAGGTGAGTAATAGAGATGCGCACCGTGTTGCCAACTTAGCGACTTTGTCTTTTCAGACCCCCCTAGCGACTTTTTTTCCCCCCCCCCAAAAAAAGCGACTAGTGACAAATCTAGCGACTTCTTGGACAAACTTTAGTGAGTCTCTGTGATCGTTGGTATTGCCACGGTGGCGCGAGATCAGCGCAGCTCTTTCTCTGCATCTGCTCTGTTCAGTGAGCGTCTGAGAGGAGCAGCCCGTTCAGTAAAAACAGATATTATTGCTTCTCTAATTTTACATGCAAATATAGCTGAAATCACAGCACAGGAATTGTCTTTGTCTTGTCTTATATTGTGTATTATTTGATTTCATCAGACAACTGCTCAATACAATTATAAATTAGGATTTTTGGAAGGGAGAGCTGGTTATGTATTCTTAAAGGGATGTGTTTCAGTCACTATTTCATATATATCCCTTGACTGACAACAGAAACAGTCAAATATATAAAGTAAAACTGTTTTATTGAGAATTTGGCTGCATTACAATACAGTATGATGGGCACAGAGAGACAATTAGACATAACAGGGTTTTTTTTCTGTAAATACTTTTTTTATATATATAATGTTTAGTGAAATTATTTGGTAGTCTGTGGTGGGATGGGGGCGCCGGATTTTTTTTATAGGTTTAAGGGGGGGGGGACTGCACTAGAGCATCCCTTCATTCAGACACAGTGGAAGATCTGATAAAATCAGTGGGGGGGGGGGGGGGGGGGGAGGGGGGGGGGGGTTTGAGAAGCCTGTACTAGAGCATCCCTTCATTCAGACACAGGGAAGATCTAATAAGAATCAGTGTAGAGGGTCAAGTCGGAAGATTTTGATGCTAGAGAGAGAGTGTGTCCAGCGGGTTTAGCAAGGCCGAGATCAAGAAGGCCAAACTACAGGAGTTAGCCATCCGAGGGGCATGTGACTGCAATGGAGGATTCCATAAGACATTAAGCCATGAGATGTCAGTTTGATGCCCTTAAAACACTTAATTTAGATTTTATTAATTTATCTTGAGATCTTTTAAGTTTAAATCTCAGCTCAGTGAAGCACTTTAAGCACCAACACTTTTCAGTAAGTTACCTTTCTTGTAGAATTGTGCTTCAAATTAAATAACTTTATGTTGACCAATTGTTAGTTAATCGTTTTACTAGTCAATATTGCCTATATGAAAATTTGGGTGTACCTAACTTTTGTGCTGGTGCACCAGTGCAAAAAGTTAGTCTAGAGCCCTGCAGTGGTGTTTGATATATTTTGTCTGTAAATACAGTGAGGAAGATTGCAGTAGCCGAGGTAAGCTGACTGACCCTAATAAATACGCTGCTATTTGCAGAATTACTGGACTTGCGTCGTTCCCACCGCGGGAGATCACACTCCCGAGTCTAACTCGTGAAGTCCGAACTACCAAGGATGCAAGTCCAAAATGTGCGTACTTGGTATCGAGAAACACGCGCATACCTAACATTAAGTCACCAGACTATTTGCCTAATCTTCTCGGTAGTGTAGACTGCGATGGAAATGCAGACAGCAACAGGTCTGGGAGAAAAACGTTCCTGGGACATATTGTTCCAGGTCATTTCGGTGGAAAAGCGGCTTTTTTTTCACAGAACTAATCGTTGCCTGGGTTGCGTAGGCTATGTATTTGTTGAGTGGATCTATCAAAATAGGGGCAAGACCCTTTTGGGGTAGAGGCATGTTTGTTTTTGGTGATTTCAAATATCAATATTGGCTTCCAGAAATTGCTTACCCTGCCTTTAAGTATAAAAGCAAGTTATCAACTTTTTTAAAGCTAAGAATCACTCTTACTCTCCCAGTAATTTAAGAAAGCTCGAGAGGTCTCTCGAGTGGTTAGGAGTTGCCAGCAGGGGCTTGTGATGGCGCTAAAGAGACAGAGACATGCGCAAATCTTTCAAGAGGAGGAAGACTCTTCTTGAAATGTTTGGCAATGAGCACATAATCAAACTGTTACATTTCCTCAGTTATTCAAAACGAGCAAAGAACTTTACATTACCAAAGAACATCATAACTGACTTCCGTCTAGCGCAAGTATTATGCGATCTACACTGTATGATGAATAAATCTCTTAATCCCTTATTTACATTGCACGCGTCTGCGGCGCATTACAGCTCCACAGCCACCGGAGCTGATCCGCCATGCCGTGGCAAGTTTCTGAAGCGGCTCTCAGCGCTGCATCACTAAAGATAGGCACCTAGTCTATTTTTGACTAATAATAATAATAATTGTCACGCTGTCGTCAAAGGCATCAGTAACAGGCCATATCTTTGACTATCGTCTATCAGCATCCTAAATTTAGTTGTGATGATGCTTCGTTTCCTTGCCATAATGTAATGTAGAAAATATATTGTCAAATGTGTATTGAATGTAAACTCCTATTAGGAATTTAAGCATTCAATGTGAATTTACCTGAGAATATTCTTAATTAAAGACATCTATTCAGTGATTGGTCCATGCGTATGTCGTCATCCAAAATCAGGTTTGTGGCACAGCTAAGTGTCGTGAATAATCTCTAAGAATGACACTTAAGATTTAGTCCTACATTTCGCTTAAATTATGACTGAGATGATTGAGAACTAACTTTTAAGCACAGCTTTGAGCCAAGAATGGTTTTTCACTTAAGTTAATTCTAAGCAGTGTTCTTAAGAGTAATTCTTAGAGGCTTGATTAAAAACAGGGCCCTGATGTTTCTGAAATGTAAATAACTTGTTTGTAATTTATATCAATTAATAACTTATTTGTAATTTCAAAAACTAGTATTTTGAAAATTATGTGGGTTTTCTCCACTGCCTCTGCCATTGCTAAATGCATTCTGGGAAACTTGGCTGTCTCTTGGCTGCATTCTGGGAAACTTGATAAGATGTGAACTTTAAATTGGATTTGGAACAGTATCTGAGCATGACGTTTCACAAGAACAGACAAGGATGCACATTGAGATACTCCTGACTCTAAATAAAGCTATTTTAACTGAACAGCTGGCATCTGGAATTATTTCTATGTATTACTTGTACTGTTGATTTTTTTTATTTTTTTTAAATACCAGGACTGATTGATTTTAAGTAAAAACACTGCACAAAATCGCTGAGACTTTATTACTGTGCTATATTTTCCCACTAATATCCTTCCTGTGGGATGCTCTGTCATAATTTACTCGTTTTCCACATTCATTTGACTTTCTTTATCCCATGGAACACAAAAGATGACACGCAGTCAGTCACTGTTCACATTCATCACTTTTTTCCCCTCAAACACGTGAATAGTGTGACTAAGAAGCCCCACAGAAGAAAGTCGTGCAGGTTTGAAAAACATGAGGGCGAACAAACGATGACAGAAAGACAAACTGGCCACATGACTGTCTGTCAGAAAATGACATAATTGTGTAACTGGGTGACTGTCATCATTAGAAATTAAATAGTTAAACAACGAGATGATGATTTCCATATTTTTTTTAAGTATATAAAAGAGAAACAATACGACATATAAAAACTACTTCATGACAATAAATGACCCGTGTATTTTTATTTTACCACACACCGAACCCGCACCACTCACGAGACTGATGACGAGCATCTGAAGCTCTCGAGTCATGCTTAACGCGCACAGGTCTGCAAAGGCGCACGCGCAAAATCAAAACAAACCGCTCAACTGCATATCCTTTCTTTTTCATCTAGAGCAGGCTATGACTCACTTTAGAAAACTACATTGATGGTAGTATTATTTATGAAGGTGAACAATATAATATAGATGATCTATTCAGTCAGCCCCAGCAGTTCCATAAATGGAAGTTCGTTAGAAAAACGTTCAGAGCACGTTGCTTACAAAAGCTGACTGCTTCTTTGACGGACAAAACGAGAACAGCTCAAGGGTACGAACTCCTTTAATATGTTGTTATCCATTATTGCAGATTTAGGATTAAGAGAAAAAAATAATCACTTCCCAATCGACCCAGGCTGATTTAATAATATAAAAAGGCCTCAGCATTAATAGTTAACGTTAGGCAGGAAAAAAACCGAGGCTAGATCGGCCGGTGCTTGCGAAAGTCAGCCATATTCAGCTAAATCAACCTATATTTCACCATACTCATATCAAAAGAGTTAAGCTACAAATTAAAAACAAGATTTTGATCAAGCAAATAAAGAATGAGTAACATGTCTCACTCACCTGCAGCAATTAAAGTTGCTGTTACTGTTACTTGTGCAGCTCATCTGTTCATCGCCCCCTACAGGTGAGGAAATTCATCTGCATTCATGTTTGCCTTCACAGACTCATCCATATCTAGAAATACAAGACGTTTATATATATATATTTAAGAAGTCTCTTAGTAATAAATAAGTCAAATAAAAAAAAAAAATGTAATAAACTTAAAACTTAAAAAAACAAGGCTGAGCCTCGCAATACAGTGCAATTGTAGTACAATTATAAAACAGTAATATTGTGAATAATTATTACCATGTAAAATGTTTATAATGAATTAGAATGATTTCTGAAGGATCATGTGACACTGAAGACTGGAGTAGGCTAATGATGCTGAAAATTCAGCTTTGCCATCACAGGAATAAATTATTAAAACAGAAAACAGTCATTTAAAATTGCAATAATATTTAAAAATAATACTGTATTTTTGATAAAATAAGTTTTGTTGAACATTATTATATTATATTATCATGCACCACATGGCTAAGTTATAGGTTAAAGAGTAGATCAGATTAAATTTGATTGTAACTAATGTGTTTAGCTTTTACTAGCATCTGTATTATTTTTCTACCATTAAGTATCTGGTCCAACATGACCTTGAGTATTCAGCATTTGTATTATTCTCTTCTTCTTCTTCTTCTTCTTTGTTTATTTGACAAGCTCCAGAACCTTTTCCCCTCCCTCCTGTGTTGTCTTCTTTTTCATTCTGTTCTGTTCAGGTTTTTTATTTATTTATTTTTGACATTTTTGTTTTGTCCTGCCTCTTGTCTTATTTATTTGAACAGGATTGCGCTGGTTCAGATGTCCGCATGTTGAATAAGTCATCGTCTTTTCCTACCTTTTCCAGGACATTGTAAAAAGTTCCCTGTTTGTTCAAAGGACATCTTGAAGCCCAGGTCTCCATTTTATAAGCTTTGTTCTGGCTTGGAAATGTTTGCAAGGTTACCATCACTTCATCTCACAACAAGCCAACTGGTAATTTCATTATAATACTTTTAAAAGGAAATCATTTTGAAAGGTTTTAGAATATGTTTGATTTCACGTCACAGAGCCGCTCATCCAGAAATCCCCATGTCTTTTTCTTCTTTTGATACAATGCCATCCTTTGGCATAAGATAATGTCACCTGATACATAAAAGGCCAGCTGCCTAGGTAATAAGAGATGCTCGCTGATTGCATTAGAAACACTGTTTCATTTCAGTCCAAAAGCACAAACTCAATCGCAGTGGATTTATTATTACAGGCTAAACATGAATAAGTTGATATAATAAGGGATCAGACCCGATCATTTTTCAAAAAGACTTTAAGTGCTTACGTTTTCCTGCCATAACACTTTGATTTACATGAATCGTACAGATTTTAAAAGAATCTTGGGAATTATAAAACAAAGACAGACAACAAAGGGGTCACATAAAACATTTTAGTTGTCAAAAATGAAAAGTGATTAATAAAAAAAAAGTTTCAGCAGATGAACGTATTGAAAATATCTTATTATGCAAAAGAATCACACTGAATGTGTTTCTGAAGTACATTCCTTGTTTGTCTTTCATATTCTTCATGCATTCATACTCATTTTCTTCCCTCAGACATGTCATTCTTCCCTCAGACAGCTAAACGATATAGCCGTTTGCTTTGATTGGGGCTTTACATTTATGCATGTTAGCAGATGCTTATTATCCAAAGAAACTTACAGTGCATTCAGGTTATACATTTATTGTCAGTATGTGTGTTCCCTGGGAATTGAACCCACAACCTTTGCGCTGCTAACGCAATGCTCTACACTGAGCCACAGGAACACTATTGCTTATAGGGCAATTTGTGGTTCAAGACAAAGGCACTACACAGTGCGGATACACTGTAAAAAAATATACTTTTTAACAATTTTAAGTTGGCTCAACTTTTTTTTTTTACAGTGTAGTGCAGATAGTATCGCCTTGTAATATCTGAAGTGTCGTGAGTAACGCTGTGTAAGTGTGTCTGTAGCCCACATGTATGTTTATATAGGTGCCACTGTCAATTAACATTCATTGGGAAAGGAAATTGTGTGACGTTAATGTCAGACATTGTCCAAGAGGTTTATTTTTTGCACAGTGCAGGTACTTCACTCTTGCACATCATAGGATGTGCGTGTGTGTGTGTGTGTGTGTGTGTGTGTGTGTGTGTGAGTTTGCTTCATGTAGGTGTAAAAGTGGGTGCTTACAAATGAGATATGACCCTGTCTGTTGAAAATAACATTATGTTCTCTCTTTTGTCTATTTCCTGTTTTTTTTCCTCCTCACCCTTAGACCTCTTAGTGATTTTTGCTTTTTATGTATAGAAATGCTCTTTGTATTCGGTAGTTGTCACAACCTCTCCAAAAACATTCATCATCGCCCACATTCATAAATATACACATTCAGGGAAAAAATAAAATAAAGTTTTTCAGCAGTGGTTTTCACTGCTAGTTTAGGTCTGGTGGGTGTTGTTGACTGTGTTATGGCAACTTTTGTATTTTATTATTTAATTATTAATAATACACCATGCCCACATAGTTTTTCAGATAGAGAAGAATAATAAAAATGGGAGGGGGGTTCTGCAGAAAAAAAGAATGAAGACTATATATTAATTACAAGTAATTACAACTTCTCATAATTCAAACATTACTTGGTTTAAGTCTGATTTAATATGGAGCTTATAATATGACAACTATTTGAATTTGAATATTATGTGTAGTTCATTTGAATAATATGTCCCCTCCAGTCACAGACTGCTAATGTAAATGCTTCGTTCGACTTTTCAGGGAACATCTACTCTTCCCTGTACTTTCTGTATGATCTGAATTGCTGCGCTTTGAATTTTAAATATTGAATTTGATGTTCTGAATATCTTCTTCATCTTGAAAACTTGAAGCTGTATTTTTAAAAACTGCATATTTGCAGTCAAAGAACTCAGAACCAAAAACCCACTGTTTGAAAATACACATCTATTAAAAAACTGCCATAAAAAATTCAATTGTGTTAAATTTCAAATGTTCCTTATTCAATAAAATCTAATTCAGAACTATGTTAAATGACACATAATATTCAGTTTTGTTAAATGACACTTGTCAATAATTCAAATTTACACAATTCAAAATCAAATAGTGTTGTCATATTTTAAGCTCCATAATTTAATTGCAGTTATTTCAAATGTCTGTGATGTAATTTTCCGAATATAATAAATTTGAAAAATTTGCACATTTCTAAATTTACAAAAATTAACACATTGTTTATATACTGTAAAACAAATGTATTTTTGTCCATGCATTGGAAGTCAATGATATCCAGAAGAAAGAGAGTCATGCACACAGCATGAAAACGACAGTGTTCCTGTGGTTCAGCATTGTGTTCAGTGGTAAAGGTTGTGGGTTCATTCCCAGGGAACATGAAGCGCTAAATTTAAACCTGGTTCAATGAACACTGACAAAAACTTAAAACAGCATCTAAATGCATAAAAGCCCTCTAAATAAAATTAAAAAAACGATCTGTTGCATATAAAACAAGGAACTAATCACTGCAGGCAGCCTTGTGAATGAATTCCCAATACAGTCTGATGAAATACCCAGAGTAAGGCCAATAAAAAGGGTAATCTTAAATCTGCTGAGAGTTGTGTTTCTGATACAGAGATTAATGAGTGTGGGCTTGTCTTGTAATAAAGACAGAATCACATGCAATTCCTAGTACTGAAGAGAATAAGTTCGCTGATCGAATCCAAGTGAGAATGAGTATTGAACACTGGCAAACGTAGCGCAGTACCCACACAATCAGCGATACACAAGTCTACCCAGAACACATCGATGGGTTAAAGCAGTATCCATCCCATTCTTAGAAACCCTATAGTATCGAACAAGTTTCAGCGCAAATATATGTGGGGGACAAAAGCATGATAAACAGAGTCTGTGGATGTCTGTGTGAAGATATACCAAAGATATACCAAATCAACAAACTAATACCAAGATATCAAATCAACAAACTAAATCCTACAAGCCATTCCTGTTTCCTGAGCACCATCCAGAATCCTGTGAACCATTGAGAATCCATTGGGGGGATCACTGGGAATCACTGGGTAATAATTGTAATTGGTTTGTGGAGCCCTGAAAGAGCCCTGTAGCAGAGGGAAAGGGAAGAGGGATCGAATTACTAATTAGATGACATGAGGGGGCTAATGACAGTGGGTTAGTTTACCGTGTGTGTGTGTGTCAGAATGTAATGAATGGCTTTACAGTAGTGTTTTCAGTGTTCTCAAAGTCTCATGGTGTATATAATCATGCTGTTAAATAAACTTCCTCTTAGGGTCAAAAAACAGCAGCTTTGTTTTGAAACATGGTCAGTGCTTAATGATGGGTTGAGCAAGTTTCATGTGTCCATGAAAAAACTTCTCAGAGGAATTATCGCCAAAGAAGGATCATGTTATTAAATTTAGTCAAAAATATAAATCAATCATATAATGACAATTCATTTAATAAAAGCATAAAATAAATATTTTTTTATAAATTAATTATAATAATAAAAAATTGAATTAATATTTTTTTGATAATACAGAATTGTTGAACGGAAACAAATGTTTATCATTTTTGGATTAAATTAAAATAATACAATTTATAATAATAATAAATGTAGACTTAACATACTCATCATATACCCATTGATGAATTATATGAATTAAAGGAATTACAATTCATACACAATTTATGATTTAAAAATATTAATAAATCAATATAAATAAATGTATAGCTATAGAATAATAAAGAAAGAAAGAAAGATTTTTTTATTTGTCACATACACAATTATACAGAGTATAACCAGCAGTGAAATGTGTTCTCTGCATTTTAACCCATCCAAGTGCACTCACACTGGTTGGTTGCCCCCTCTGACAATAGATAAGAGACCATTCCTTCATCCAGAATCACTCCAGACCCAGCTCCATGTTGGTGCTTCTTCTCTTCAGTTCACCCCACTCATTTTCTACAGAGTTCAGTTCAAGAGGACTGGAATGGCCAGAGCAGAAGCTTGGTTTTGTGCTCAGTGACCCATTTTTGTGTTGTTTTTGAGGTTTGTATTTGTATTATTGTACGGTTGGAAGATCCAAACATGGCCCATTATACGATTTCTAACAGAGTCAGTCACTTATTGATTTTTTTATCTGTGGGGTATATAATCAATGATGCCATGTGTCTAAACAGATGTCCAGGACCTCCAGCAGAAATATAGGCCACAACATCAAAAAATACAGCAGTATTTTTCATTGTACACATGGGGTACTTTTTATCACAGTGTTCACCAAACCCAAAATCCAAACGCCAAAAAGCCAATTTTTTAGTTTCATCTGACCATAGAAGCAAGTCCCATTTGAAGTTCCAGTCGTGCCTGATGACTGAATATGCTGGAGATTGTTTTTGGATGAGCTAGGATAATTATTTTTGAAACACTCCCAAACAACATGAGGTGATGTAGGGGCTGTTTGACTATTTTGTTTTAGGTTTTCTGATCCGATTTTCTGCAATTCTCCAGCTGTGTTCCTTGGAGAGTCTTTAGCCACTCAAACTCTCCTTCTCACTATGCATTAGGATGATATAGACACACGTCCTCTTCCAGGCAGTATCGTAACATTTTATGTTGATTGGAAATTCTTAATTATTGCCATGATGGTGGAAATGGTAATTTTCACTGCTCTAGCTCTTTTCTTAAAACCACTTCACTAATTTGTGAAGCTCAATTATCTTTTGCTGCACATCAGAAATATATTATTTGTTTTTTCTCATTGTGATGGATGATTAGGCGAGTTTGGACGTTGTTTACCTATTTATATTTCTGTGAAACAGGAAGCCATGGTTGGATAATTTCATGTTCACAATCCCCCTGGAGTGCTCAAAATTGTGAATATGAATGGGAATATACTTCAGAGATATTTTACTCATAAGAATTTCCAGGGGTGCCAATAATTTTGTCCAACATGTATTTGAGAAAAACATTTATTTCATAATGATATTTTGCCCCATTTTAAATAAGACAACAGACCCGAATATTATCCGTGTGTTAAAACTTGTCGCTTTGGAAAGGTTATATTTGTGCACACACAACATCATGAATTAATACATAAATAAAAGATCAAAGGTCAACCCGATTTTCATTAACAATGCAGATTAATTTCACACCTGCTGGGTTGGGCTGTTGTTTTTTGCTTCTTTGCATCCTTTCACAATAAATCAAATCATATTTACTTTATCAAGTTTTAGTCTTTTAATTTATTACTGTGCTGATAGGCTGTTTAACAGAGAGAGGAGAGGACAGTTGCTCGACCCCTCCAGAATGTGTACAGGTGAGATTTGTATAAAAAAAGAGGATTGACAATTTTAAGGCAGTGTTTTCTTAATTGGGACTACTTGCCACTATTTTAAGGAATTACACATCAATTTAATTCCTTAAATCAATTTAATTCCATAAAACAAAATATAACATTTTTTATTTTATGTTCAAACTGTTAAATAAAATTAGTTTTAAGTATAAAGGCAGTGTGTTCCAATAGTGTTAAGTACTGTTGGGTTTATGACAAAATATCCCTTAACACCAAAAGGATCAAACATTAGGCCTGAAGCAGCAAGCATTCATGAAACTTTTTGATCCATATGCTTCTTGTCACTCCCGTGTCCTCACAAATCGAATTTCTGTGTAAATCGGCTGTGTGTCATATACACAAGGAAAAACTTGATCAATTAGTGAGAAAAAAGATTGCTATATAAAATTGGAATGATTAAAAATCTCACTTCAGTTTTGATAATATTAAAACCTTGTAAATACATTGATTTAGGTTTTATTTATATATTTTTATAAAATGTCTGTTGTATAAAATTACTTTTTTTTTGTCCAACTGTTAAGAAGTAAGATAAAAGTTAAATGAATGAGTAAATATCATAAAATATCTTTATTTACAAAGTAATTGTGTTGCATTTATTTTTTATTTTGAGTATGATTTTATTTGTGTTTCATGAATAAGTGAAACTAAGTTGAACATCACCTTTGTCACATCACCATACAGCTTTTGTCCCCCCACAACAGAGAGTGTGTAGCCTATATGTACTGTAGTCTTTTTTCCTTGGCTCACACTCGACAGTTTACTTCAAAATGCAAACTGATGGATTCCATTGGAAATTATGAAAAAAATCCCCTTTATCCCTTTTTAAACCCCTTTGTATCTGATGACTAAACCCATAATTTTTAATACCTCCTTATCTTTTCTCTTGCCTGTTTGATGTATTCATTAAACAGAAACACTGTCACAACAGTCACAGTCACAAGATGCTATTGCTTATTAGCAGTACGTCTGTAGTGGCTGCAAATGCTGGTCTCTACAAATAGGGGCCTTGTGGAAAAATATCTTTGATACGTAGATTTCAGAGGCAAAAAAACAAGAGATGTGCGTGGAATTTGATTAAGCATGCACACAATTAATTATCCTTGGGTGATTTCACAACATAAAGGCATTGGAGATTTTCCATTTGTGCATTTTAAATAATCTTGTCCTACTCCTGTCAGATCATCTTCATGTACAACTGCTTCCCTATCAATTTTTTGACATTCCTTTTGAAGGATTAATGGTTATAGTATTGAAAAAACAAGCTAATGTAAATATCTGGACAAGACATGTTTTGCAACTAATGCGTTTCCCGTTCTCTCTCTCTTTCTCTCCCCCCTAAAAGCTCATCTCTGCAATGTCATGTTGTCCGGAGGGTAATTTTCGTTTTTTAAAAATAGCTTTGATTTGTGAACAAAGTGCATTTGTAAGCGTTTGCAAAGAGCCTTACACATGAACTGAACTACCTTCGGAAGTCTGTTTCACTGTGCATGGGTTTTGTACAGAGAGACTTCACAGATCTGAACTTCACGGGTATCCTACTTTATCAAACTTTATCTCATAAATTGATTACCCCCCCCCCCAATATTTACTTCCCTCTACATCTTCTACGATCCCGCTGATCTTCTTCAAGCTCTGATTAAAACACTGGCGTGTCCATGTGAATGCAGAGGTCGAAGGGTGACCTTTTGGTCATATATCATAAGCTGTGCAACACTTGACAATCAGCCATCCACGAGAGGCAGTGTAAAGAAATAGCCTTGCCTTTCTGTCATGCTGTCATACTGATTGCTAATGTATGCATGCCAGTGATATCACACTCAGCATATGATAAAGACAACTTTCAGCTGAGGATTTATCAGGCATGATAGGAGTCTTTGTTTACTTTGAAGTTTTTATCTTGCATTCTGGCAGCATAACACGTTATAGTCTCTAGAGCGTGTGTGAATCTATATTAGGTTTTTATTGTAACAATATAGAAGAAGTATTGATCTAGAAGTATACTGTATGAATAGATCTGCACTGTAAAAAAACAATAAAATAACAGAAAAAGGTGTGGTGGACCATTACATTATCCAGTAATATTACCGACATAGTAATAAAACAAAGGTAATGCAGTGTAAAATTAAAAGTAAAAATGTAACATAGAAATCAAATTATACAGTATTGTGCCCTATTAGAAACTCCACAATTATGTAGTATTTTTTGTAAGTTTGTTAAAAAAATTATTGATTAGAATTCATTTAAAGTATAAGTAAATAAAAATGAAATAAATGCATTAAATATATGCTAATATGTGACCCTGGACCACAAAACCAGTCTTAAGTCGCTGGGGTATATTTGTAGCAATTGCCAAAAACACATTGTATGGGTCAAAATTATCGTGTTCCATGAAGATAGTTGGTAAATTTCCTACCGTAAATATATTAAAAGGTAATTTTTGATTCGTAATATGCATTGCTAAGAACTTCATTTGGACAACTTTAAAGGTGATTTTCTCAATATTTAGATTTTTTTGCACCCTCAGATTCCAGATTTTCATAACAAACCATACATCAATGGAAAGGTTATTTAGCTTTCAGATTATTTACAAATCTCAATTTTGAAAAAAAAGACCCTTATGACTGGTTTTGTGGTCCATGGTAACATATACATTTTAATGTTCAGTATTAAATGAGCTTCACTTTAGAAAGAATATAAATGAAATATGGAAAATAAAAACAAAAATTGTAAAGCAAAGTTTAGTTCAACCAAGCCATCTAACTCTTTCAAAGATGTCAAACATCTGTGTGAATATCGTGGAGAACAGATGATCTATCAGATAAACAGATGACAAATCCAGCAGATTTGAAGCATTATCGCGAAATGTGTGATCTTTCTTATCTTGATGATGTATGATCATTCATTATCATCACTTGAATTAAGGGTGTGTATTGAATTACATATGAATCCGTGTCAGAGTAATTATGCAGAAAGCTACGCATATTTCTATAGAATCTAAATGCCCATCATTCGCCTAATTGTGCACGTTCTTCACCCATGCAGTTCAATTATTCTTTTATGCTTATGATAAAAGAGTTTCTGAATAAATATCTTTATACTACAAAGAGAGCCATTTCTTTAACAGTTTCAGATTTCTGCTCAATGCACCATTTCATCAGATTTCACAATCACACAGGTGAATGAAATAATATTCTTTAATTAATACAATTTAGGGTGCATTTTCCCCCACATGTGAGCTAACACACAGTAGGGTGGCCAAAAATATGTTTAAATATTTAAGAAGGCAAAGTGATTATATATGAATTTCTGAGCACACTGCACATGTGCATATGACTAGCCAGATGCACAATAATTAATAATTTATCATTTGTATTGGTAACTTTTTTGCTTTAGAAAAGTGCTGATATTTCTTCTCGGCTAATATGCACTAAATCTTTTTGGTTTATGTGCTACCTTCATACATGTACCTTCACTTCATACATGTGTATTAGACATGTGTATCTTATAATTACACATATGAGAATATCTATGATCACGCACCAAAAGTCAGATCTCAGATGTGATTTGTACATTTAGAAAACAAATATGAACTTTGAGTCGACACCAACTGGGAGTAACTTTTTGATCATCTGAGGAGTCCAAGTTCAAGAGTTCATGAGTTCTAGAGTTCATCAGCTGCATTTGGAGGGCCAATCATTCAGAAGGGAATCTCAACCTCTGATGGTACAAAGGAATGACAGGAAGAATGCATCAAGAGTGGGAGAGAGAGACAGAGGGAAAATGGATAAAACAAATGAAAAGGATTACAAATCATCAGGGCAGGCAGTTAAAGGAATTCAGACAGCATCACTCAAAAGCGGAAAATCAGGATAGTTAGATGAAGGGGTCACCAGGCTTAAGGTGTTTACTGTGATTCACATCAGATGGAAGGAAACATTGCAAATCTGATGCAAGCAACATTGTGCAAGGAGGGGCTGGAAACAGATCAGCTATGGCAGGGATACTCAAATCAGGACCATTCCTGCAGAGTTTAGCTCTAACCCTAATCAAACACACCTGAGCATGCTAATCAGAGTCTTCAAGATCATTAGAAAATCACAGGTAGGTGGTTTGCAGGGTTGAGCTAAACTCTGCAGCAGATTGGACAGCTATGGTATGGACCTCAGGCAATGCTTCAACTGTTTTGGGGTCAGTACGCTTTTTTATTTTATTTCTTTATTTTTTTATTTACTTACCTACTTATATTTATTTATTTAGTTAGTGGCCGGAAATAAATTAATACCTTTATTCAGCAAGGATGCATTCAATTGATCAAAAGTGATAGTACAGTGATAATTTAATTATTTTTTAAAATAAACGCTATTCTTTTCAACTTCCCACTTAAAAAGTTGCAGCAGAACTGTTTTCAAGACTTTTATTTGATTTGCTTATTTTAAATTGAAATAATACTATTTCATAATATTACAGTTTCTGATGTATTTTTAATCAAATAAATGCCTTGGTGGGCATTTGAGACTTCTTTCAAAATGTTACTGACCCAAACTTTTAAACTGTGTGGTATATTTAGGGAATCAAAAAACAGGTCTGATTCATACTGCTTCAGATAAAAATAATATGTAAACAAAGTATTGTTTTTATAACTTTTGCCATTTGTTCAGAATCATGCTGTGGAATCAGAATCAGAATAGTTTAATTCACATTTATTATTATTTATTTAATTTATTATGAAACTGGGATTAATCCCGTAATGTTATTATAGAAAAAAATAGTAAAATGAAAACAGGATTTAATTATCCATAATAAACCAAGGGGCAGATAATGTGTAGAAATATGTTTTCTATGCAATGCAGACTAGTCATGGGATATATGACCTGTTCAGGGAGAATCTGGAATGTCAAAACAAACTATGACAAATGGCTCCAACCAGGGCAGATGCTAGAAATTACTGGCTCAAGACAAAATATTTATGGATGGGTGGCAGTGTAAGGACACTTTTAATGGATGGCTGCCATTCTTGTCTCAGGGCACGAGACATTCCCAGGTGATGACCCAGGCTCACTAAACTAATAGTGTCTATTAGTGTCTATTAACATACAAAATAATAGACAGAACAGTCCTCACCTCAGCTCCTCTGAAGAAGCCACTGATTCATAGGTTTAATCTATAGATTCAAGTAATGGCTGCAATTAAGGTTGACTTGCTGGATGGCATCACATGCTTTCCTTGGTGTCTTCTTTATGTAGAAAGATTAAAACTTAATTGAGAAAAGAACCTGCGGCCAAAGACACAACCTCATTAAAGTCATTTCAAATCTCTATTATTTGTGTACAATCTTTAATATTAGCACACACACTTCAATATCATCAATGACAATATATAGCCACCACTGTAATAAAATAATTTCATGAGCTCTGTGGATACTTGACTGAAACATCAACTGTCCAGCAGGCAAGGCTCAAATGTTATGGAAAGTGGAAGATTTGGCTGATCCAGGTCTTGTGATGGTCTCTATAAAACAAGGAGGGGTTGATAATCCTCTAATACAATCAGCCCAGCAGCAGACATGTGAGTCCTATCTACTGCGGGCACAAACATTAAACACTGAAACAAAACAAGAGATAAAAATATCTATCTTCATTCCCAGAGAGCGAGAGAGATAGAGCGTGATATCAGGAGTTTAAGAAGGGCATCTATAAAGGTCTGAGCTGTGACATTAATTATCTGAAAAAGAGCGAGAAATGAGAAGATCACACTGTTAAAAAAAAAACAACAACACTGAATTAACTTAAGGCAACCATGCAGCTGCAAAGCATTCTTGAAGTTATTGTGCCATGGTCTGTTAAAAACTGGTTCAAAATGACTATTTTAAGTTAAATAAACCTCCCTCAGCTGTAGACATGTTGTTTTAAATAGGAAACTGAATTAATTAGTAAAATAGGAAACTTTGTTGTAAATATGAAACTGAAGTGATTTAAAAATCATTCACTTAAAGGATTAGTTCACTTCCAAAGTAAAAATGTCCTGCTAATTTACTCACCCCCATGTCATCCAAGATGTCCATGTCTTTCTTTCTTCAGTTGAAAATAAATTGAGGTTTTCGAGAAAAACATTACATGATTTTTCTCCATGTATTGGCCAGTGAAGTTCCAAATGGCAGTTTCAAAGCAGCTTCAAAGGGCTCTATGCAGTCTCAGCTGAGGAATAAGGGTCTTGTCTAGCAAAACAATCAGTCGTTTTCTAAAAACATAAAATGTTATATTCTTTTTAACCACAAATGCTTATCTTGCACTAGCTGTGCGATGCACATCTTCACGCATGTTGGAAAGGTCATGCGTGGTTGGCTCTTCACCTGTGTACTTCGGTTCAAAAAGTTATGGTATTCATTTCATTTTCAAAATCATCCGATATCGTTTTATCTTTTTTTTTGTAAAGAGCATTTGACTTTCTTTCTTTCGGTACTTCCGCCTATGTGACCTTTCCCTTTGAAGCTGCTTTGAAATTGCAATTTGTTCAAACAATTTGACTTTGGTAGTTGAAGGAATTTACTTTACTGATTTAGTATTTCAGTGACTTACAGGGATTGTTAGTTTTCTGTCTAGTTTATGTTGAAATACTTTCCCCTTTTCCAGTTTAACATGCAGACACAACTATTAACTATTTGTTAAAAAAAGAAAGTTAAACATGGCAAAATGTATTTCATGTCTCTGTGATGCATCAAAACATTACTCTGCTTCATCCTGACCAGCCTGGCATGGCAACAGCTCAACCAATGGGGTGAGTTTGGGGCGGGGCTACCTTTGTCTGACCAATGACAGGCAGGGAGCGTGTTGTTAGGAAACCTATTCAAAAACAATCATTATTTGCTTTGGTAAAACAGAAATTACACACTTCATCTTTAAAGATTGCAGTATAAGGCAGAGTTCTGTCATCATTACAGGTAATTAAGGAGCCTGGTGACGACTTTAATACCTCAGGTAGAGTAACATTAATCATGCACCACTGTTGTGAGACTAATAACATCATATTTTTTAAACCACACATATGAAGTCATATAAAATTCATGAGTTTAGAATAAAGCTTTACCTAAATGCTTAACGTCACAGTGCATGAGAAGCCAAACTCGCTTCTTTTCTTGAACGAAGGCTTTCAGGTGTAAAATAGATCAAATTCTCTGGAGAGCCGCATATTGATGAGAAGCCGAGCAGGGAGTGAGAGAGAGAATAAGAAGCAGAGAGACAAAATCACTGCTGCACTTTTATGTGCTCATTAAAGTAGTTTTTCAAGGTTGGTCAAACATCTTGAATGATTTCTGTGGACCATACAAACAGATATCTTAATAACTTGGGTCATATCTCAATGAATCAAACACATATTTCAACAGACCAATGTATATACTCTAGCAACTGCTATACTTTGTGAAACATGTGAGCCGCAAACAGAAAATGCCAGTCAAAGTACAACACAGCCAACACGTCCAAAACAATTAGGAGAAGTGTCTGAACATTACGCCATCACACATTTCTAATGTTTCGCTCCAGAGGTGAAGCGAATGCATCACAGCCGTACACAATCCTTTAGTCAAAACTGCTCACCAACAACACTGACATGCATTCAAGCCCTTTCACGGCCTTCATCTAGTTAAACCACGGCGGTTAATGTACTGTGAAGGTGTAAACATGTGAGGCAAATAGAAAGTAAACACTGGTGCTAAGCCAAACTCGACAATTTTAACATTATCTTCTGTTTTTACCCTGCTGAAAAGAATTTCCATGCCATTTTGGTGCTGGGCAAACATAGCAAAACATAGCTAGTGAAGCAGATTGACCAGTCTGGTACTTTTAATGAAGCTCCACAATTATCTGAGCTATAGATTAATAAAATAATTTGAATAATGTATCTAAAAATTGTCACTTGTTTTTCTATGATTTTCATGAAATATTAGAAAAAACAAAGTGATGCTCCAATGAAATATATCTTGGAAGTTCAGTATCCTCTCCCAACCAATTATATTTTAGTAATATTTATTATTTTTAGTATTTTGAGTCAGCATTTAATTTAATATTTTCAGTTTTCACTTTACTTTTAATTAAAGTTTTTGTAACCTAATATCATTTTATTCAATTTTAGTTTGAGTAGTTATAGCTTCAACTTAAACTTATTTTATTTCAGTTAGTTGCCAAAGAAACATTTCTAATTTTCATTCACTTTTTAAAGCTGAAGTTGAGTTGATTTTATGTAACCTAATATTTATATTTAATTGTATTTTGGCTTTATTTCCATTATTAAATTTGAGTATTTTTTTACATTTATGTTTAGTTAACAATAACACCACTTTATGAAAGAGCAACATAAGCAAAAATAAAATAAATAAAATAATAAAATTAAACAAAAATGGTTTATTTAAAAAATCTAACAAGTAAGGAAACTTCTGCTTAATTCCAGAAAGTTCAGTTTAATTCAGTGTTTTATTGTCTCCGTTTCATTCCACATTAAATGTTTATTTAAATAAATGTGTAAATACATTAACATTTTATTATTGGCCAGACTTGCAAAACTCAATTTAATACAATGAGGGATGATGGGTCCCTTCTAAAGCACTCTATCAATCAAGGGATTCTTGTTTTTAATTATTTTTTAGACCTCTGGTCTATATCCATTTAATATTCAAAACAATGTATCAGTGAATATCAGCCATAAGCAAGGCTATAAAGTATTTTGTATATGCATTCAGTGCTAACAGTTACATTTCCCTGTGAGTCACTAGAAATCGTATCCTATTTAGGAAGTGAATTGAATCCGGTTAGAAGACAACTGTTTTTATATCCGGCTTAAAAACACCATACCATGCTGAGATAATGACTGTAATTAATGCAACACTGCTATTAATACCCAGGGTTTCCAGCTATGATCTTCACTAAAAGAGTTGCAGCACTGATAGAATCAGCTACTAATATATAGCGCTTAACATGCTAGGACTCCCACAGCCCCTCAAGAGCCCGGAAGACATAATCAAGAGCATCTTGGGGGAAAAGCCGTTTTGTCTACAGCGTTTTTGTATAGTGCTGACTGGACAGAAAGAAATTGAGCCATGTTTCATTGCTGAATATCCTAAACATGCAGTAAAGCTCATCCGCACCCCGAGAGAGAAAACTGTGGAGTTTGCAGTTCCATTCCTCAGGGATGGGGCTTCTCTCCAGCTTCCTGTGACAGCACTTCTGATCATAAAGCTGTTAATTATCTGCCATTAGCCAATACTGGATAGAAGGGGGAATGATGAATATGCTTGAGGAACGGGAGAGTTCTACTTTTGTAGGAACACCCACAATGCCTCTGTACAACAGATTGTTCATTACAGCATTAAACCTGGAGGCATGAAAAAGACTGATGATGAAAAAAGAATGTTGTGGGCTATGTATAGTTGATATAGAGACAACCAACAACAGAAATTCCCATCAAGACAAGTGACATGCAATAAAAAGAAGTGTTTCTGTGGACAATTTACAATTTTAATTTTTGCACACATGAACACATAATTTCCAAAACGTCAAATCATCATTCATTCTGTGGTTGGAAATGACATTTTCAAATAAAATGGCTGACTGCTTCAATGGCTTTAGAAATTCATTTACATAAAGTTCACCCAAAAATGAAAAATAGCCCATTTATTCACCCTCAAGCCATCCTAGGTATATGACTTTGTTCTTTCAGACGAATACAATCAGAGTTATATTAAAAAATGTCCTGGTTGTTCCAAGCTTTATAATGGCAGGGAATAGGGGTCGAGATTTTGAAGCCCAAAAATGTGCATACAGCATCATAAAAAGTGTTCCACATGGTGGTTAATAAAAGCCTTCTGAAGTGATATTCAATAAATGTTGAAATGTTTTGTTTAACACTCATCTTAGTTTTAAAAATGACATAATATTTTATAATGGATATGTATTGCTGAATATTGAAAGTCTAGATCCGGAACAATGGTAAAATAATAAAAAGCATTTCAAAAATTACAAAAATAAAGGTCAACTTCTAGTGTTTTATGTGAACATGTTTAATGTTCTAATGTGAACTTCAAATAAAAACAAGAAAAATGTTGTAATGAAAATCATACATATACAGTACAAGTCTGTGATGGAGATTCCCAGTCACCAAGTCTAAGACACTTAAATACCAGGCATCAATAATTCATTGCACTCAATCCTCAGTCTAGTAGTTTAACAAACACAACAGGAGCCCCCTTGTGCAGTAGTCTTTAGGACATGAGGCGAATATTTGCCATCGTAAAGAAATAATATTCTCATCCCCACAACCTGCATAAGCAGGAGCCTATGGCAGAGAGACATTCATGCCTGACATCCAGCCTCTCAACCAATCACTGCTGTTTACTTCAAGATTCCTGAGGACACTTTTACAACCAGGCATTGTCTGCATCAAGCCAAAGCATCAGATCTCAAGACTGCATTCAGCCCTTTGCTGATAGACATTTGGTAATGGTCTTTCCTGAGGTCTGAACAGTCTCCAGTCTTGCTTTAAATTGGTCTGACTGACAGCAGAGAAGTACTCACGACAAGAGCTCAGCCTCTCAGCAGCAGTCAATAGTATGAAACGGATAAGGATCAGTCATTTTGGAATGGCATTATGTTTTTCAATTTATAATTATGAGTATTATTAAGAATGGTTTATAAAACCGGGATGGCCTGGAAATATAAGCTGTTAAAAAAGCACAACAGCCCTTCCTTCTGAAATACTGTAGATTCTGGGAGGCTGAAGGTATCAGAGGACAAATGAAAGCTTAGCTGGTAGTTTTCCATTATTACCTTTGATCAGCCAGTAATACCTAAAAGCAGCGGGGAATGCGGGGATCCTACCGTGTTATATAAACAACATCAAACTAAAATGGATCATGGCAAGGGGGCTTTAAATATTTCACCTGTATTGTGTCTGCCTATGGAACTGAACCGTGTGAACACAACAAAAACATTTATGAAATGAAATAAAATTGACCCAGTAACAATGGTGGAGGGCAAGTGTAACACTTAAAAAAACACTATTCTGATATAATAAAATGTATAAATAAATAAATTAATGTAATTGCTTTAATGCAAATTAATTTAATTAATGGATTTCACATTAAGCTGTCAAGAATGAAGTTAATTGAGACATAGATTCAATATTGTATTTTGGTCAATTTTTAAGTATAAACTTTAATGAAATAAAGTTCATTACATATTCTAAAGATGCCATTTTAACATTCATTTAAAACAAATCGACTTATTTCATAACTTGTTTTACAATGGCTTTGAATTTTGTATAGATCAACATCTGGGATTTTGATCATATTTGATCAATGAAATGAAATGAAATGAAATAATTAAATTAAATTAAATTAAATTAAAAATTAAATTAAATTAAAAATTAAATGAATACATGAAAATAATATTTAAATTACTCAACTTACTTTGATGATTTTAAATAATAATGTAGGCCTAAAATAATTTGCCATGACTGATCATATAATTTTTACAATGGATCAATTATTCATATTAACTTTCAACCAACAACACACACACACACACACACACACACACACACACACACACACACACACACACACACACACACACACACACACACACCACACACACACACACACACACACCACACACACACACACACACACACACACACACACACACACACACACACACACACACACACACACACACACACACACACACACACACACACACACACACACACACATATATACAGTATATATATAGGCTATATATGATCAATATATATACACACACACGAAGAAGAATTACTTTTTTTTTTTACTTTTATTGTTTCACAAAGTGAAACAATGAAACTTGGTTTCCTCAGGCTGAGAGATAACTTTACTAATTGTCATAAATTATTCAGCGTTACGATAGGCTTGTTACAGTTGCCCCGGTCGCCCCTCTTATTTCACCAGCAGCGAGATATTGGCCGTGTCATTATTTTTCAAATGCATTAAATGAAGCAGGACCAGAGAGAAAAATGTCACCTACTCCATGGTGCAATAAATTCTAAATAACCACAGTTTTGCAGATATTCTGCAGCTCTGTTTCATCCCTATGCCGAACATGTAAGAACAATCCCGATCAAAGGTGACAGAAAGAGAAGAAGAGAGTGAAGGTGAAGAAAACGAGTGCAGACAACCATAAGAGACCCTGACTCTTTAGACAAGAGGAGGAAAGTAAAAAAACAAGGACTTTTGATGCTATATGACATAAAAACCTATCACATATAAATAAAAACAAATGTGAGGAAGGTTGGGAGGGTGTAAGAATGAGAAAATGGCACATTATAACAGATCCAGAACATCTGTTGTGGTTCAGTCCTGCAGGAAGCATGCGGTCGATCAGCAGAGTAAGCACTGTTTAAATTGAGGCTCAGAGAGCAGGATCAACCAGTCATCACACACAACAAGCTTAGACACGTACCACCAGCACCTCAACACATCCTGACACATCAGAGTATCTGACAGGTGATAAATGCAGCAGATGAGTAAACTCTATGCATTTCTGATCAGAATGGGCTTTGATATTCCTATCTCTATGTTAAAACTTCATTGATTTATCAGGGACGGATCTTGCATGTTTACCCGAGAGATTTGTTGTGTTGCTGCTATTGTCACATCATTTAAATCAAATAGCTCAGAGTGTGAAATAGTCACTGACGGAAGAGGAGTAAGGAGTATTGATTCTGCATCGATTCAGAGCTTTCTGATGGATATATGCTGATATAGAGCGTGCACATGCAACCTTTGATTCCCAGTGTTTGGTTAATGCTGCATATGCAACAGTGGAGATATTTGTGTGTTCAGTGTTTATGATAATTTGTCATATACTGTAACTATCAGGGGGTTTATTTATAATATATCCATTCATCCATCCATTCTCCAACCTGTTTGTCTTATGCAGGGTTGCAGTGTTGCTGGATGTCCATTCCAGTGTCACTGGACATAAAATGAACTGTTTTACACCAGCAAAAGGTTTAATAGCTTTAGTCCTTGCAAAGATTGGACTCTATATTTTTGAAAGAAGTCTCTTATTCTCACCAAGGTTGCATTTATTTGATTCAAAATGCAGTAATTTAAAACGACTGTTTTCTGTTTAAATATATTTTAAAATGTAATTATTCCTGATGCAAGGCTGAATTTTCAGCATCATAACTCAGTCTTCAGTGTCACATGATCCTTATTATCAATGTTGTACTTTTAATTTTCAGAACTATTTGAAGAATCTGGCGTCTAATAAAACAGCATTTATATGAAATAGAAATCTTTTGTAACATTATAATTGTCTTTACTGTCACTTTCATCAATTGAATGCATGCCTGCATAACTTAAATATTCATTTCTTTTAAAGCACAGAAGGAAAAACAAGTTTGACAGGCTGCTAGTTTACATTGATGTGAAACAAATAATGGTGTTTTGAACATTAAAAGGTAAGAAAGCTATTTATGATGGTTTATATCATATTCAGAAATAGTTTCCAGGCAACAGGCAATAACATCTAAAAGGGATAAAGCATTTAGCATATGGACATTCAGTTCAGAAATGATACAGTTTAATGAACTGGAGAGAGATGAAGCTATTTAAAAAGAAAAAAAGAGAAACAAATATAGGTTCACTTCAACTTATCAAATTAAAAAGTCTTATATAATCAGAATAAACTAATCCTTTATTTAACTAAATTACATAAATGTCTTCATAAACTTAATTAAATAACAGAGGTTGTGTGGCATCTGGTTCCACGAAGAACAATTAAAGGGATCATGACATGGATTTTTGTTTTTTATAATAATGTTCCATGAGGTTAACTTAAAATGTTAATAAAGTTTTGTGCAAATAAATAAATATGAGGAAAAAATACTATTTTCAACCCTCATTCTGACCCTCTGTCTAAAATGACCTGTTTTTAAGGGGCGGGTCCTTTAAGGCTTGTCAGGAAACATGCCATTGTTACGATTGGCTAACGTCACTGCATAGGAAACAGTATCAACACCCCCTCACTATTGCATGTGAGTGTTTTGGCCGCAGGATGAAAAACGGTCATTTCCAGACAAAGCATTATGAAATAATTGACTTACAGTTTGTGATGCAGCTACAGTCAGATCTAATACAGCTTCATCTTTCAACAAATGTTTCTTTGTGAACTCTCCATGACACTGTGCCTCGTTTACAAAACAAAATGCTCCGATCAATCCTCTGTCACAATCTGGGATGCCATTAAAATAAACCATCCACTTAGGGAACTTCTGATATCTGTACAAATACACGAACGAGCTGTTTAAACCAAACGAGTCACAGACTATGTTCAGTCACTCCATTTGTCCGATTGACAACAGACTTATGCAAGTGTGTCAGAAAGTGAACACGCATCTGTATACTGTATCCAGTGTAGACAAGATAGCGGCAGTTATTGTCATTTCTATTTGCTTTTGATGTAACGTGACACTCGCATTCACCATAATCAAGTGTTAAGCCGTTAAGCGGCCGTTAAGCGGCTTAAGCGGCAGGGCCAATGGTAAGAAGATGGCTATTTGTTGATGTCTTGCTCTGGAGGCAGTGTTTATGCAAATGTTTGTGCCTGGGTGATGTCACCTACCTCAGATCCAAAGCAAGCTGTTTTTGGAGCTTGATTAAATAATTGCTTTGTTTATAATGAGGAGGACGTTTTAAGCTATGAAACTTGCAGGATGTTTAATGGTACAAAGACCTCTTATATGCCAAAAGATAAAGGCAAATTTGATTTCTCATGTCATTTCACATTTAACATAGTACCTTTCTATTTTACAAAATGTCCTTTATGCATAGGTTCTTTAGATTACTAAAATGTTCCTCACACTGAGACAAAATCATTCTTGTAAGATCTGTCTACTGAAAGTTTCTTTGAGGAACCAACATTTTTTCTTCTGTATGACTCTACTGTGAAAACCTCTATTAGTTTTAAGAGTGGCTTCAAATCCTCATTTTTCAAACAAAACATTTGTTATGAACCTGCCCTAGAGAAAACTACATTTCTACATTCAGGTTAAAGAAAATATAACACATTTCAAACTAGATCCTCATATCCATTGTGTCTCATCTGCTACAGAGCAGTGGTGACTAATATTGGCGCATCTCTATCTCTCTGCCAACAGTGCATCTATTTTCCCAATGTCCCAGCCCTGCCTCCTGCTCTCTTTTCCTTCTTCAGAGATAGATGATGGCATGGTGCCTTCTCTCTTCCTCTGCCAGCTGCCTTTTACAGAGTGCCATGCTGACACCCTAAATGGGCACTGGCCTCAGAATAAACACATTTAATTATTGTATAAACCATCAGTTGCCAGTCTTCAATCACATGCATACACACAGACGGTTGTTTGTCATTATGCACGGTGAGCTGGCTGCTCGCTTCCTGGGTCTTGAATTTAGATCATTTTGCAGCAGGGTAACACAGTCTATGTGCCATACTGAACCATAAATGTCATCCCCAATTTACAGTGTCTCACAGGGCAAAGCTGACTTGACCCGGCAGCAATTCATCCTGTTAACATCCCCATCAAAATAACTTATGCTTCAATAAAGTTAGCTTACGTCACTGTGCAAATACACTAATCATTCCACAGAGTCTGTTGATGCTTACTCATTTGTGGTATTTGCTTATGTCACGTAATAATAATGTAAAATATTTTCCATTTTAGTTACTGTTAACTTGCTTCTCTATATTTGATATGTGACTAAAATGGGCACATTTCCAAAAAGGTCCCAAAAAGACAAAGCCCTTATATTAAAATATGTACTATACTATATTGAATTCCTATATATATATATAAATGTATATATTTATTTTTGTATATATTTGAATAGTCATTTTGAATAGTCACTCAAGAGTTAACCCGACTTTAATTGACAGTGTTTTGAATAATATTCCTTTTAAAAGTAAGCATGTACACTGAAAAAAAATGGTAACATCTAAGTTAGCTGGTTTTATTCTAGGCAATTTGCATGCAATGCCATACTGTATATGCTAAGGTGTTTTTATTTCTGCATGTGTATATTTATTAATGCATTCAAATCTCATGCAAGCAACAGAGAAGAAGACTTAGGCTGATTGTGACAGCTGCAGATACTATCCCACATCCTGAGAGCTCCAAATAAGAGCAAACCCACCGATTGTGTTATTTTATTGTGAAGCTTTCTTTCAGCCCACTCTCAGATTAATGTTTTAAAACACCAAAACACTGCTGATAAATGAAAACAGTGCTTCAGTGGAATCCAGTTGTTCTCTACTAGATATGCTGTTTTTAAAACATAACCCTCATGAAAAAGAATAACTTTTTATGGCTTTTAAAAAGAGTATTTATATAAATAATAGACTTAAGTGCGTACTGAATGCATTCGGGCATATTATTTGCAATTAAATATATAGCTTAAATGTACATTAAATGAAATAGCCAAACTTTAGGAGGACTTAAGTACATTTTTATATGTAACTTTATAATTACTTTTGTTGTCTTTGAAATCAGATTAAATTATACTGCTGAATGTACTGATTAAAATCAAGCATGGACAGAGAGTTATTGTAAACTAAGTGGCCTTGGCAATATACTTGGTGTTACAGACAAACTTAAATATCAAGCGGGTAATGCGGATTCTCTTGGCCGGACTTCCCCTGGCTATGTCGTGTATGTGCTTTTTGTGTTGCTGAGGTGTTTTTCCTGTTCTCACATGTCCCCAAGAGCAAGTCTGGGGTTATTTTTTCTCCTCACTTTCCTCATTAAATGCTGTATTTTTCTTCAATTCTACTTGCATCACTACTGATTATACTTGTATGATTGTGTTTGACGAATAATAAAGAACCTTGAACCTAATTACATTGCAGTTTAGTAACATTTTAAAATATATTACCTTTAAATGAGATATCGAATAACACAATAAAGTTAAAATTATAATCAAGTACTTTACATGTCAAAATAAGTGTACTTCTATAATAATGCTTTACATTTAAATTATTTAATGCTTGGCATTAAACTTAATTTAGCTTTGTAACAAAGTGCAATTTTTAAAAGTGCATTAGAATTATAGTATTGAAAGTGTACTTTAAGTATATTCAAGTGACCCTTTATTCCATCAATATTATATTATAAAGTACAAGTGCACATTCAGTACAATAAAGCACACTTCTTTTTCACAAGGGAAACTAAGACATGGACTGATAAAACAAAACACACTCTCTTGAAATACATATTTGTCAATAAATAATCTTACAAAGTGAACTAATTCACACTATTTGTTTGAAATCTCTTGCCAAATTCACACATAGCACAGACGTGCATTCTTTACACAGACTGTTAATGCAGCTCAGAGGTGGAATACATGCATTTACACAGCAAATACAACTTTGATATTAGGGATTGACGTGGATCAGAGTTGCCTTAATATAGTCTGGCTTTTATCCAGCATTACATCTTTACACAATCCTGAGCAGTCACAGAGCAACCTTTACCACTAACATTATGGAGTAAATGTAACTCTGTATTAGAAAAAGCAATAAGTGCTTATTTTGTGAGTGTAACTTGTACCGCCTAATCTCCAATACTGAGTCAGTTAGTGAGACTCAAAACAAATGACAGCGTAAATAAAAGCCATTAAATAAAAGACAAATACAATAATTAAAAGGAAATTAAACAGATCAGAGGTAAAAGTCCATTAACAGCCTCACACCATCAAACCAGAGTCTGTGAATTTGTGTCTTACATAAGGAGTCAGCATGGAGTCTATTACCTCCTAATGGGCGGCTGTTAACCTTTCAGGCCTTTCACACTACAGAGAGAGAAAAAGAGTGAGAGAGAGTGAGAGAGATAACACACTTAAGGCTAACCTTTCGAATTCTGGAGAGTATGAATAAAAGGAGAGATATAGAGCGATGGAGAGGGTGAAAGGACCCAAAAACGATGAGAGACACAGGGCGAAGAAAAGAAGAGCGTGAGAAGGACGAAGTGAATGCTCTGTCAGGAGAGCCGCTCTCAGGAAAATAACCTTTTTACTATATGCAGGATAGAGAGCTGCAATGAGAAATAGAGATGGAGAGAGAGAGCCTGTACCAGCTCTGATACAATACTTCTCCGAATGACAGAGACCTATTGAAGACAGAGCAGAACATTTTACGACCCGTCTACAATCATAATATAATAGCCTAATCAGTCTCATGCTCCAGCTTTCCCAGAAAGCTCCCACACACAGTTCTGAGGGAAGTCATTTCATCATGCTTGGTAGAATGAAATATTCCAGTTCAGTTGGAGTAGCTTGAATTGATGAAGAGTGAAAACAATCTCAGAGAAGATTGGTTTGGAAAGATTTTGCATTTTAATTTTCAGAAAATGTTGTCATTTTCCAGTCTATAAACTTTATTATGAACTTTATACATTATTACAAACTTCACAACAAGATTTCTACTTTTTTTTTCTGAAGAAAATGTAAAGGTTCTTACCCACACAAAATACAGCGATGCTGGAATTGGCATGATACTTTACTCCATGACTTATAGGGTAAAAAAATTATAATAATAAAGTTAGTAATTTTGACCAGAATAAAAAGCTACAGTAAACACCTGCTGATTGGATAACTGTTAATAAATATATTGTGAACATTTTCAATGGTTTAGCACATTATATGCAATTTTATTGTAAATACAATTTCTGCAAATAAAAACAATGAATTACTTTATATATTATTTACACTGAAAACTAGTAAAATGACATGCCCACAAGTCCCTGTGACACATCACATATTATATTTTATGTAAATAATTTAGTTTCTTCTTATTTTTGTTAGTAGTAATGTACATCTTTTTAAATTATCATTTGTACAAATATTGTTTTTGTAACTAACATTTAATTAATTTTGTTTCTTCTTTTTTGTTACATTTTATTCCAAATTCTTGGATTTTCTCTATAAACAAACTAAAATGTCTTTAAATTACAAAAATACATATTTTGCAGCCATACACAGGCCTGCATATGCTACCAAAATGAAAACTAACTAGAAATATTGACTCAAATTGTCCATAGCAAAATGGTTTCAGGACGAGTTACACACCAAAGTTTAGAGCTATAGATTTATTTAGACCCCTAAACCTAAGCAAAGCCCTTACTATGTCTTAAACATAAATAAAAAAGTACCAAAGTTTAAGACATGGAATGGTGAAGAAAATTATAGATCTAATTCTAGTTGAGAAGTAATAATTATGAACTATTTGCAAATTATGTTTTAAAATATAATATACTCACATTCACTTTTATTTGCATGTCTAATATGTCAAAAATGCACAACAATTCTTGTCTCATCACATTCAGTTAGGAATTACACGAATTCAAAGAATTTATTGTCTGTGCACACTGCACAGTGAGGAAAAACAAGTTTCCCTGTACAATGAAATTCTTTCTTTGCTGTCCACATTGAATGCCAAGACAAGCGCAAACTATGTCAAAATAAAAACAGACACACACAAAAGCAAACATAATAAAAGTACAACAAACATATATAATATAGTCACTTTTATTGTCACATACAAGTGAGTGAAAAAGACAGTGAGTAGACAGTACGTATACAGACTATGATATATAGTAACTATGTTCTAGACTATGTTCATCTGTATTTGCGAGTGTGCCATATTGACACAAAAAGTGCCATATGAATCACATAAATAATATCATATTTTCAATTTAAAACTGCCATATTTCAGAACAAAGTTGAATAGTTTGCATCCCTGGATAATTTCTATTGTAAAACAGTTGTTAAATTTTAAATGTTTTTCTACTTCCAATTTACTTTGCTCTCCTTTGACGTTTAAACTGACGCTTTGTGCTAGAATTCACACTTTGAACTAGAACTGAATTAGAACTTACATTTCACTACTGATTATATTCTGTATAATTGAGTATGTGACGAATAAAAAAACCAACAACCTTGAACTCTGCTTCTGTGAATAGTAAACCCCGCCTACTTTGATTTAATTGGCCATCTCAATCATTTTGACATTGACAAGCATTGCCATCCTAACAACAAACAGATTTATTTTTGCTGTTTTTTGCCTTTATTACAAGAGGACAGTATAGAAGCAACAGGAAGTGAAGTGGGAGGTGGAGGTCGGGAAAGGTCCTCGAGCCAGGATTCAAACTCAGGATGCCCGCAACGTAATGGTGTCAAATGTAAGCGCACTGTCAACTAAGCTATTGGCGCCAACAATCAAGCCATTTTAAATTATTTGGGGGGACTTGTCTGCTTCATTGTCTATGGTGGTTACAGTCCTGACTCTAAGCATGAACAAAAGTAATAGTAATTCTTGCCTTAACAAGCACAACCACTTACAAAAGTTTTTACACAGAACCATTGTTCGGTGATTCAAAAGCAACAATGAGCTGGAGAGACTGTCCGTTTTGAACACATTATCTGTCAGTGGTGTTGTGAAGGGCTGGCGGCTGAAACAGATTTCATTTGTAGTGCACGTCTCCAGAGCAGAGACTTGTATGTAATGGCCTGTATTTTGTGAAACCACCTTTTGTTTGGATGACATCAAACAAATGTGAAAGCCTTCACCTGAGGCTGACTATGATCTACATATTCAACTCTGAGCTGCCCCCCCCCCTGCTTTGCTTATTCGTATATTATTGCGTCACTCTTTTGTGAGCTGCATACAATGCAAGTCTTTTCATTTATACGTCCACTTTTTTGCCCATGTTTATTTGTTCTTTCCAGAATCCGAAGCCACATGTGTTATTTTAACTCATAACTTCTCTATCAGTTTCCCATCTCTCTCTCTCACATCAAATTACCCTTCACCCCAAAACACAACATTTCTCCCATCTATTGTTTTTGTCTCTCAACTTCAATTTCTGTCCATTTCCTCCTGCCTACCCATTCATCTAGTTGATTATCTTTTTATTTGTCTGTTTATTTGTTTCTCCCTTTATTTGTTTTCTGAAGTCCCTGCATTTTCTCCACAGGGGGCTAATCTGGCCTTGATTGATGATCTCATTTCTTTTGCATTTGCGCTAACTCGAGTCGCAGATCATAACATGAAATAACAGCAGTCCGCTCTCCTAATCGCACTAATTACAGTCATAAGAAAGTGCCATATAATTATCTTCATGCGCTCAGCTGCTGTAATATGTTTACATGTGTTCATTTTTCATACTTGCTAAAAAAAGGTGAACAATAAACAGCAATATTAATATGAGTTAAACATTTCAGCTGAGCAGTATCTGTAAGCTGAACTTAAATCAGAGACATTACTGGAGTAGGAAACAGGCCAGATGTATACGTATAAATGAATGGGAGAAATCGTAAATATGAGTAATATGCCGACTCTATGTAAATCCCGCTTTACAGTTAAAAGAACAGTCCACGAATACCTGATCTACATATGATTTTTATTTATAACAATCAATCCTAAAATTCGGATTCGCGTTGTCAGTCGCACACATACTGAAGCTCCAAGTTCTTGCCACATTTTGATTTGATTCACATGAACAAGTCAATTGGAGACTCGGTCTAACCGGATTATTGAATCAGCGAGTTTACTCAATAACAGTCCAATTCATGAATGAATCATTCAATGTGATTTGCAAACTGATTTGACAGGTTGATTAGAAGAGAATCAGCTTAGTCTTTTAATGGATCTTTCTATTTCAACTATACATTTATTTGGTTTGAAGTAAAACGTAAGTAAAAAGTACATTATTATGCTTTAAAGGGGTCAAGAATTGCCTCTGTTTTTTTATTTTGTACTGTTCCCTGAGGTCCACTTATAATGCCATCAAGATTTTTACATCAAAAACCATCATCATTTAGAAGTAAGAGGCTTTTTTCTGTTCTGTTCTTGACCCCCCTCACTAGAGCACTCTGTTTGAATGAAGGGGAGGATTGTAGACTCAGAAGTAAATACACACTGCTATGATTGGCTATGAGTTGTGTATGTTTGACAGTCTACATCCTTCATAGATGGACACTGCTGTAATTTAGGTAAAAAATGCATATCAAATGATCTGTTTGTGATCACGTAATAAAAACAGTTACTCTCACTTGTATGGTGCGACATTACTGATAGCCCTGTCCCAAATCGCACCCTAAACCCTTGCGGTCTTCCTCTGAGTCCACACTTTTGTGACGTAATGCCACTTTGACTGTCGTGTAGAAGTCTGCTACAGAGCTCGCCCCAGTGCAGACTTGGCAGAAGTGCAGATAGAGGGCGCATAGTGGCTGCAAAGGGGACGCTCGTGAGCACCCTTCTGAATGCTTAAATGACGAATGGGGAACCTAATGTCTCGAGGACTTAATGGACACGCGTTCCATTTGGGACAGGGCCATCGTCTTTTAGTTTCAATCTTTCAAAGTTTCAATTAGTTTCAAAAATACGAATTGTGCCTTGTTTGTAAACAAATCCACAATAAAATGCAAAGACTGTGTTTTTCTACAAGTTGGTACTTCACAGCATCTTGTTGTCTACGGAACCATCTTTATCGTTCGCAATGAGAAAGTTTTGAGTGCTGAAACTTACAGTATGTTTTTTATAGTACAATGACCTCTTATATGTCAAAAGATCAAGGGAATTTTAGTTCATGATCCCTTTAAAGTGTGTACAGACATGAACAGTTATCTCATATAACAGTGAAGTGTTTTTTTTATTAGTGCATCAAGGTATGCTTATGAATATGTCTATATATAATTATGTTGAAGCTCAGAATATAATCCAAGAAGTAGTATTTGCTTTTTTTGTGCATTCTTGTACTTTGTTGTCACGTAATATGAAAATTTTTTTTTTTTTTTTCTCAATGGATCTTGGACCTTGAACTTGCTTGGTGTGTGGATTTCCTGTTGTTTCTGACAGTCATAAAAGTTCCCAAAATAAAAATAGTCTGACAAACTACAGATACTTGTAGAATGTGCTTACATATAGTAACAAAGAAAAAAACAGTCATACAATTTTAATAGGGAACTGTTCACCCCCAACTTCAGCCATCACAACTTTTTTTAATTGAAATGTCTTAACTTTTGCAGCAAAGTTTCACTAGTTCTGTAGACTCACTTTCCCCACTGATTAAATACTTTAAAACTGGAATTCATTGAAAACCAAATTTTGGTGTGGAAAATGACAAGAACACTGAGTACAATAGGTGAAGGGTGAACAAACCAGAGACTTATAGAGAATAGATGGAAGGAATATCAGTATAGTACTGTTAAAAAGAAGAAAAAATAACATATTGATCATTTGAGACATTTCAGCTCTGCATTGACAACTTGGAGAAGGTCATCTCAAACTGAAGCAGAGCCTTTGCCATCGCCTGCACCTTTTTTCAATCAAAGAAGTCTCTGTGGTACACAAAGTTCATGCAAACCTGCACTTCACGACAACGTACGATCCATCTGGGTAAAGTGGATTTAAGTATTTGGTCTGTCAAATTTTAAGCATGTCATTTTGAAAGAGATTAAGGAATGTGATTTGCGAGAATAATGACAAGCTCAAATGATAGATTAAAATTTAAACATATTCTCTCGTCCCAGATGCACAGAGAAAAGGTGAATCGCCTGGAAAGAAGAAGATAAGGTTTCACAAGCAGTGCCCTTACGGGCCGAGCAAGCGGGAAAAGAAGAAAACGAGAAATGAAATAGAAGGATCTCTCTTTCATGAACGTTATGAACCTCCAGTCTCCCGCACAGTGACCAAATGAAGATTTACTGACTGTGTAGATCCGTGTTTGGGGATATGAGTGTGTGTGAGAGGGGGATGTCATTTTCAATCACAATTAATGTCCACCCTTACGGTGAGACGGGTGAAGCAGTGCCTCGAGCAAGTGACAGAGGTCTCTTCTTTTTTCCTTCCCAGGGTGATTCTTTATTCCTGGGTGGTGGGTGAAGAAACATTCACCTCAGCCAGAGGGAGAGAGAGAAAGTGAAGCATAACCTCTAGAAAAGAAATTCACAAATGAGATCTCTCTAATGCCTCAATCTTTCCTCCTAAACCCTATTTGGACTAGTTTCCTCTCAGGTCAATTTGTGTTATGCAGACGTTCTTTGTTATTTCAATCCCTATTGGAAATGTCTGTTTTTCTCACACAACTGAGTAAATTGCCTACTGTTTTTCTGGCTATCTCCTGTGAGGAATCTAATCCAGTCCGGATGGATTTATCTGTGGTTGTGGTTTGATTTTTTTCTCAATGCCTCTCTCCATTTATTTGGACCGTGTTGAACACTGTAACTAAAGATAAATGTCTTATTGCGCTTCCTGACGCACCTTCATTATGTTACATTTTACTGACTAAAACACAACAGGTAGTGGTTCAAGTGCTTCTGCCCTCCCAATCTACCTTAAAAAAGGAGCTGAATTAACCGCTCAGAACAGGCAGTGCACTGTAGAATCACTTATACCGCTGTATACCATTGGGTGATGCGTTCAGAGCAAATTATTTTTCATAACACCCAAATCCAGACAACAGACACTCCAACTAATTGTAATGCAAACTGTATTTAGAAAACTAAAATTATCCGGATAGTAACTTAGAAAGTATGCAAATTAGAAAGTATTAGATTAGAAAATGGGTGCTGTCATTATTAAACTTATAACTGTATTCAGTTTAGTTTTGTAGCCAAAAATCACTCAACACATACTGTGTACTCAGGGCTGGGGAGTAACGAAATACATGTAACGGCGTTATGTATAAAAAATACAAAATATGAGTAACTGTATTTCGTTATGACTACATTTTAAATAGGTGGTAATCAAATTATAGTTACATCCCGAAAAGTATTTTAGATTACCAAAGTGATTACTTTGAATTTTGATGTAATTTCTTAATGTAATATTTAACAGTTTGAGGATTTTTAACCAATAATGCAACTGATTCTCCGTAAAAAAAACACAAAAAACTGCATGCAGCCACCTGTTCATTTAGCAACTTGTAGTAAGAGTACGTCCATCTTCACGACACAAAAATGGACGACACAACAGAAAGCCATTAGCGTAATGCATTTCTCTCGTGGAAATACAAAGACTTGTATATAAATTAGAAAAAGGACGTAACATCAGCGCAACGCCTACCTGTAACAAAACTTCTCTCAGCATCGAGGGACACAACGTCTAATATGAAAAAGCATCTTGAGGGAAGTTGTTCTTGATCTTTAAAAATTTTTATCCAGTAACTAATTTTTCTATTTTCTTATATTTTGAGTGCTGAATGGTTATCATTACGTTTAATATTTCTAAGAATTTAATTGAAAAATTACACCAAATTATCCTAGAATTCAAACTCTGCATTCAGTTAGCAGATCCATATCATGCATGAAATAAAAGTTTATAAAGTCAAACGATAGCTTTGTGTGCTTTTCGAATGAATAAAGACTTCAAGTCCCTAAACCCACCCGATAGTGTTAACAAATGCAAAACTGATATAAAAACGTGTTTGTTGATGCAACCGTGCCATTTCAACTTCCTTACATGCAGATTTGAACTGCTTTGTCGAACCGTGATTACACAGGATTCGAACCGGAGCTCCTCGCCTCCTAAGTACGTCTCCCGAACAAACTTACTGTCTATGAAAACCCATAGACACGAGGCTGGATATGTGTGATGCTAACGATCAAAAGCATCTGTTTTCAAATCTCCCAGCATATTAATATTATTTTGAATTCGTAACATGATATTCTTCAAGTAATTGTGCGAACATTACGCTTTATTAATCAAAACTCTGTACATTTCTGTGAAAAGAAGTAAAAGGTGTCAGAGTTTTACTGCCTCTAGTGTTTGTTTCTTTTGGAAACTGCAGTAATATGTAGTTATTGGTACATATTTAGTGTCTCGCTAAAAAGTGCACCTAGGTACGTAAATGCTATGAGACCAGGTAGCCAACCGAATGCCACCAGGGACCACGGGTTACATTAGTTGCATTAACATAGTCACAATGTTAGGACTGTCCTAAGAACTAGTTTAACCAAATCAAAGTTAACCAAGTGGTAATCAGTTTTTCTTTCAAAAGTAAATGACCAGTCTTGAAGGGAAAACAAATTGATCTCTAACTTTTTAAGACTTGCTTTATGCAACCAGCCACTGATGCCAAGCAGGGATTCAGGGAATTGACCAATGGACGAGCCAATTTACTAAAATCAATCAGAATTTCTACAAAGTCTGAGCTGTCACACTATTGAAAATGTAGTAACATACTGTTTTAGAACTCTCTTCTGACTGTGTGAGTGATATTTCAATGTTATTACAACATAACAATGGTAAAGTGTGTAACCCAATTAACAAGATACGTGCAAGAAAAAAAAATGAAAGGGACCTGGCTTGCTAAGTCTCTCTGACTTTTCAACTGAGAAGAAGACCCTAATAATCTCACTTGTCTACTCTAGAATTTCAGAAGAGATTTCACAAACTTTGCTAAAGATTTTACAAAAAACTTCTCAAACAAAAGTAAGAAAAGCTTCTGTTGAAGCAAAACTGAAAACCTCAAGTCTCATAAGCTATTCAAAAAGCAACTTCTGAACAATTAAATTGTCTTTTGGGATGAGAGGAAGACACTCAGAGTAGGTGCTTAGCAGTGTTATCAATAACAGAGGTGCAGCGTATTTTGTTGCGCTGGTGTGTATGTGTGTGTGTGTGTGTGTGTGTGAGAAGAGAATCATTAGTATTACAGAGAGCAGGTGAGAATAAAATGGCCTGGCAGCAGAAGGTTTTTAAGCGAGCGTGAATCAGAAGGCGTCAGAGAGCAGTGTGTGCGTCAGCATACTCGCCTTAACTCTAATCTCTGTGTGTGTGTGTGAAGGACCATCCCAAGCAATGCCCTATATGTGTGCCATATAAAAACATTCAGTTAGAGCTAATGTATATAGAAGATGCCTGAAATTAATACTATTAATTGTTATACTATTGCTTAATTATTAAGCAAATTATTATATTATTATCTCATTTATTTTAGTTTATATTTTTTATTTTTTAAATTCAAAAAGTGTTTGTGATAAAGCTGCAAAAGTATAAAACAAGCAGCATACTTATATATATATATATATATATACATTTTGGAACCAACTCCTCGGGATATAACTGCTTTAATTTCCTTGCATGCATTTTTATTAGCTTTTATTAGCAGTAATATGCGGAGTTATGTGAGTTATTCTCTTTGTCAAGTCAAGTGAAGTCAAGGCACTATTATTTGTATAGCGCTTTTAACAATGCAAATTGTGTCAAAGCAGCTTTACATAAGCTTGATATAAAGCTGGGTGGCTTTGCATCAGCTTTACAGTATTTAGACGGGGAAATAGTGTGTCGAAATATTGTCATTCTCCTCTGGCCAGACAAAATCAGAAGTTTAAATCTAGGGTAAAGCAGAGTCAGATTGTGCAAAGGACTCATCTGGTTCCTGTAGTCTTGTCCCGATGGCTGTCTAGGAGACAGGGTCTTCACTGGGATCAGGCTTTGTATGCGAGTTGTAATGAATATGGTTATTTTCCACATTTAATTGTATTTTTTGGAAATCCAATCAAATAATAAACAAGTTTAAAAACAGCAATAAAATATAGGCATTCATGAACACACATAATCTCCATAGTGTGCACATACATACTTGATATTGTAGCAACAGTGAAGTAAGAAATATATTGTACGTTAAGCTTCCATTTTGGTCAGGTTGGCCACGTGAATATTCAAGCTCAAAATCTGTGGCCTGTATTTGAAATCCTAAATAACCTAAAGACCACAAACTTTCAAATCACAGTTGCTTGCTCTTAAATTTAAACTGAGTAAATGTCTTAATGACATTAGATTAGCCTTCTGTACCATTCAGCTCTCAAATTAATAAGAAATCTTGTTATTTCTATGTTCCTCTAGTATCGTGGGAGTTAATATTCATGAGAACATGTGCAAGCAAATGCATGTCCTTTTAGGTGTGCTTTCTCTTTCTGTTCATAACATAGATGTTCTGAAAAATAAAACCAACAGCCTATTATTAAGGGATAATGTAAAATGCCAAATTGCACGTTTTAATGATTGTGTTTGAAAATGGCAAAGTCCAAGCTGTTGACGTTTGTGTGCTGAACATTCTGTTTTTCTGTTTCATTCATTTTCCACACCCGGCCCCCTCTGTGGAGATGTATAGGTTTATAAAAGCAGTGGAATTGAATCTCACTGTTTCTGCAGCGATGGTTTTATTGCAGAATCTCAATCAATGTTTTATCACCTTTGCCTTCAGCGGAGTAACACTGGCACTCTTCCTTCGACCCTAACAAAACAGTACTTTTAGCACTACTGGAAGAAAAAACACATTAGAACAATAAAAAACACCCTCTTACACAATACAATCAAAAACGCAATGGTTCGTCTTGGGGGGGGGATGTTTGGATCTACCTGTACACACTCGCATAAATCAAGTATGAGAATACAACATCCATCCCTATTTATTTAAGCACTATTTATTCTGCAAGCAATAATGGAAAAGAATGACTACATAAAAGCGGAAAGTGATGACTCAAAGAAAAACTGCCAACTTTTTTTGTGTTTTCAGTAATACAGAGTCATTTTAGGTAAATAAATTCAACATGTTGCCAGTATTTTGCGGTTTACTTTTAGGTTTAGAAATAGTGTGGCTTTCTAATGCTGGATTTTAGCGAATGAGCAGTTAATTGCAGGCAGGTTGTTCAGGATGATGTGTTAATTCATCTGTTCATGCGTTCTGGATTGGAAATCATTGATAAGGACTCTAATGGAAAAGGTCATGTCCATTTATTCATAATACTGAAATGAGAGAATTTGGCAGCTTATTCCCCAAACTGCAAATGGCCACGGCTCTAAATATAACAGTAATATAACATAAATGATGAAACACTTTAGAGTTGATTTGTTAGTGGTCATTAAGCTTAGCTTAGCTAGATTAGCTATTGGTCCATGATAACATTTCAGCTGATGCCTTCCTCAAAGCATTTAATTAATTATTTTTTATGTAATTTCAATGGAAAAATAAATATATTTTTTTAACATTATACTGTAATAATGCAGCTATAACAAAAAAGTGAAAATAATCGATGTAACAGGACAATATGTGTAATATTTTTGGAACTACAGAGTTGTTTATTTATTTATTTTTTAAGTATGAATACTTTATTGACAAAGGTATGAACAAAGTAGCTTAATATTTATGATAATATGATATGATGAATTATATTTAACAAGACATTTCATCTGCATTATCTTTGGTAGAATAAAATGTGTTGGATATTCGGGCATTGAAATAGCATTTTTTTTCTTTCAAAGACAAAGTAAATCTAGATGTTGAAAACGACTGGTGTGAGACCCTTGAGCAAGGCACAGAACCCTCAACTGCTCCCCGGGCGCCGCAGCGGTAGCTGCCCACTGCTCCAGGTGTGTGTGCTCTTGGATGGGTCAAATGCAGAGCACAAATTTCACTGCTGGTTATGCTCTGTATAATTGTGTATGTGACAAATAAAATTCTTAAAAACAGTCGTGCTGCTTATTATTTTTCGTGGAAACCAGTTATAATTTTTTTCAGGATTATTTGATGAGTAGAAAGTTCAAAAGCATTTTGTTGTCACTTTTGATTACTTTAATGCATGAATAAAAAAAATATATATATAAATATACAATGGGGAAAAAATATTATATATAAAATTTTGTACCAGATATAAGATTTTGTACGTTTGCCCACAGACAAAGAAATGATCAGTCTATACTTTTAATGGTAGGCTTATTTGAACAGTCCGGAAAAACGCATTTCAAAACAGTTATACATTGATTTTAATTTTAATGAGTGAAATAAGTATTTGATCTTCTATCAATCAGCAAGATTTCTGGCTCCCAGGTGTCTTTTATATAGGTAAGGAGCTGAGATTAGGAACATTCTCTTAAAGGGAGTGCTTCTAATCTCAGATTGTTACCTGTATAAAAGACAACCTGTCCACAGAAGCAATCAATCAATCAATCAGATTCCAAACTCTCACCATGGTAAAGGCAAAAGAGCTGTCCAAGGATGACAGGGACAAGATTGTAGACCTACTCAAGGCTGGAATGGGCTACAAGACCATCGCCAAGCAGCTTGGTGAGAAGATGACAACAGTTTGTGCGATTATTCGCAAATGGAAGAAACACAAAATAACTGTCAATCTCCCTCGGTTTGGGGCTCCATTCAAGAGCTCTCCTCGTGGAGTTTCAGTGATCATGAGAACGGTGAGGAATCAGCCCAGAACTACACGGGAGGATCTTGTCAATAATCTCAAGGCAGCTGTGACCATAGTCACCAAGAAAACAATTGGTAACACACTACATAATCCTGCAACACCCACAAGGTCCCCCTGCTCAAGAAAGCACATGTACAAGCCCGTCTGAAGTTTGCCAATGATTCAGAGGAGAACTGAGTGAAAGTGTTGCGGTCAGATGAGACCAAAATTGAGTTATTTGGCATCAACTCAACTCGCTGTGTTTGGAGGAGGAGGAATGATACCTGACTCAAGAACACCATCCCCTCCGTCAAACATGGAGGTGGAAGCATTATGCTTTGGAGTTGTTTTTCTGCTAAGGGGACAGGACCACTGAACCACATCAAAGGGACGATGGACGTGGATGGGTATTCCAGCATGAAAATGACCCAAAACACACGGCCAAAGCAAACAAAGAAGTGGCTCAAGAAGAAACACATTAAGATCCTGGGGCCGGATTCACGAAACATTCTTGAGAAGAAAGTTCTTCTTAACTGCCATTTTCTTCTTATTTTTTTACTTAAGAAAAAAGTTAAGAATATTTTGTATTCTCAAACATTCTTCTTAAGAATATTATTATGTTTTTTCTTTTAAAAAAAATTAAGATATTCTTAACAATATATTTGAGAACTTAAGAATTTTTCAAGAATTGCACTTAAGAACATTCTTACGAACTTCGTGTAATTTAAGAAATTTCTTAGCTTATTTCTTAAGAAGATTTTTTGTGAATCCGGCCCCAGGAGTGGCCTAGCCAGTCTCCAGACCTTAGTCCCATAGAAAATCTGTGGAGGGAGCTGAAGGTTCGAGTTGCCAAACGTCAGCCTCAAAACCTTAATGACTTGGAGAGGATCTGCAAAGAGGAGTGAGACAAAATCCCTCCTGAGATGTGTGCAAACCTGGTGGCCAACTACAAGAAACATCTGACCTCTGTGATTGCCAACAAGGGTTTTGCCACCAAGTACTAAGTCATGTTTTGTGAAGGGGTCAAAATACTTATTTGACTCATTAAAATGCAAATCAATTTATAACTTTTTTTAAATGCGTTTTTCTGGATTTGTTTTTTGTTATTCTGTCTCTCACTGTTAAAATAAACCTACCATTAAAATTATAGACTGATCATTTCTTTGTCAGTGGGCAAACACATATATATATATATATATTAGTGACCCTAAACATTTGATTGGTATTGTATATATAATTCACTATTATACATTTTTAGTTAATTTACCTCTCTCTTCAGTGACTGTATTTGGTTTATCCTGTTATGTTTTAATTGAACTCCTGCACTGATTGTCAAGCACATCAACCCCCTCCCTCGCTCCTGCTAGACTCAGAGCCTGAAGTGTTGATCGTTGCTGCTGCGCCTGTCAATCTTCATCTACCGAGGGAGAACTCTGAAATCAGTCAGGGAGCGTGCCATTGTGTGGGGGCAGCTATGTTTCAATACACACACAAGCACACTCTCATAAAGAAACCAACACTGCTCAACCACCTCATGTTTTATAAACTGACTATGAAAAGGTCATGAATTCAATAAATCTGTGATATGTGACATTGATGTTGATGAAAAATCTACTTTTTAATTGCTCTGTCAAGAACACTTTATGGTTTAGGACACAGAATCTGTTCTTGTTTTTGACACTCCATTTGAGTATGTACTTGCACCTTGACAGGCACTTTTTTAGTTGTTTCTATTATGTTTCATTAAAAACAAAAAGTATCACTCCTTTAAAGTACGGGTGAAGTGGAATGAAAAAGCTCCAAATGCAAGTAAGCCTGTGGATCCACTACGCTCAGATGCTTTCCACAAACACTCAGTTTCAAAGCAACTTTTTAACAAATAAAACAAAATGTCCCTTTGTCTCTAATCACATTTGTCTGCCTTTTCAATTTTACATGAGCTGTGGCTACTGCTATCTTTCAGGGGCTCCCTGGAGTTGAGTGTGTTCTCAGAAGTGTAATTACAATAATGAAAAACAATTTCTTCAATGGAGACACCAAATGTGGTGGAGATGGTGCTGAAATTGTTTTGTGTCTGTGAAAGAAAGGGGTCTGATTAAATACAGGGTTATTATCAGGCACTAAACCAATACAAAAATATTGATTGAAAAATATTCCTGTAAGCTGAAATAAAATAACTACTACAAACTAACAAAAAGAAAAAATGACGATATAAAATAACCTACCTTAATCAAGAAAAATAATACTCACTTTTATAGTCATCTCGCTCTGTGTGTGTGTGTGTGTGTGTGTGTGCGTGCGTGCGTGCGTGCGTGCGTGTGTGTGTGCGTGCGTGCGTGTGTGTGTGTGTGTGGGAGAAGACATCCTATCTCCAGATGGCGATTTGGCATGTGACGCCAGTAAGGTTAACGATACTGACAAAAATGGAAATAAATGCAATTGCAAAGGCTGGTAGGAATTTGCAGAGCCCTCTGTATTCTCTTACGAACATGAACTTTCATGTAACTTTTGTGCACTGATTTGGCTACATAAACTGAAAATGTGCAGGCAATCTTTAGTTCACAGCATGCCTTGCACAGGAATGAACTGGGAGAGTAAATGTTAAAATCAAGTGTTAGTCTGTGTACCTTTGAGTAAATGAAAATATCTATATTTAACTCTTTCCCCACAAGAGTATTTTCAAAAAGTTGCCAGCAACCCACCACAAAACTTTCATAGCCCCCATAATATTTTGTTGTTATATATGAACATGCACTGTGTCAAATGAGGGCTAGCCCCTGCGTCAGCAGCACCACATGCATGTGGTACTCTCGTGAATGTGCACCAAAGAGTGAAATGGAAGATAATTTTTTTTTTCTTTGCGCAAAAAATATTTTCGTAGCTGCATAACAATACATTTGAACCACTGATGTCACATGGATTATTTTAACAGTATCCTTACTACCTCACTGTGTCTTGAACGTGGTAGTTGCGATGCTGTCTATGCAGGGTCAGAAAGCTCTCGGATTTTATCAAAAATATCTTAATGTGTGAAGATGAACGAAGGTCTTCGTTTAAACTAACCTTTTAATGCATATTTTTTAAATCAACATCTGAATGTGGATAAGTTTCATTAAAAGCAACATTTTGAACAAAAAGCTGAGAAAATTGTGTTTTTTTTACAATAACTACATCTGGATCGGATTCAGAACGATGATCAATGGAGTATCACTTCCATTCGGTCGATATTTCATTCGGTAACATTAGGCAATTTTTATTTACACACTGTTTAATGCTTGATGATTTCGTTTTTACATATGCATCTGCTTACATGTGATCGCTTGTTTCTGCTTCTTCGTCGCCTGTGTTTTGATCCACAGATTCATTACTCTTTCAGAAAATGTGCAATAGTGCCCTCTAAAATATAGCAATGAAAACACAGAATTTTCTGTCAATAGCGATGTCTCACAAATGATGGAAAAGACATGGCAGTGAGAGTTAATGTTCAGTTAAATTGGACATTTAAAAGAGTTTGTTACATTGAACATAGGATGTTTTTTTTCTAAAATTGAGATAAATTAATTTATTGCAACCAACCTTAATTTTGTTTTAAGAATTATAAAAAAATTCACATGGTACAAAGCTGTCACTGGGCTGATAAAAGGTACAAAAGGATAAATAAATGTTTTTGTACCTTATTTACCCCTAAATGATAACTATTAGTAACTAAAGTGTACATATTAATACCTTTTGAAAGGGTACCGCCCCAATTACAGTTTTGTACCTTTTTTATGAGAGTGTACTCAATAATATCTATAATTAAACACATGATACAAACAGCATTGAGGTAAATAACAACTGTTAGCCTGAAATGCTCATGCTCACTATCTGCTAAAGGTCTGGCACTAACTATCAATTAGGGAAGATGGCAAGGTGGAAAGATCAAAAGTCATCCTACAGGTGTAAAGGCACTAAACCTTTTCCCAGTGACCATCAATTATTTACTTTGCAGACAGTATAAATTTATAATGTAGCTGTACATTTTTGTGATATAATAAATCAGCTGCATCAGAATCAGAAGTGTGAGTCACTATAATAAGAAACGGCAGAAAGAAGAAATTAAGTCTAAACTCATTTCAATTATAGAACTTCATTTCTATTCAGCATCCAAGAGAGTTTCATCATTTATTTTTGCCACTTTATCATACATATTTTTCTAATATTTACGTAGATTTTACATTTACATTTAGTAATTTTGCAGTTGCTTTTTATCCAAAACGACTCACGATTGGGAAATACATACAGCGATTCATCTTGAAGAGGCAATCAGACAGAGGAAGAGCTTGTAACACCAAGTCACAGGCATTGTTAAAATAAGTGCAAGCTAACAAGGGATGGAGAGAAAGAAAAAGAGAAATAAGGTTGTTGTTTTTTTAAGTCTACTTGAAGTCAAGTAGTGTCGAAAGAGATGAGTTTTCAGGTGTCGCTTGAAGATTGACAGGGATCCAGCGTTCCGGATGGGGGTGGGAAGATCATTCCACCAGCCAGGAATGGTGAAAGAGAAAGTTCTGGAGAGTGATTTTGAGCCTCTCTGTGATGGTACCACAAGGCGTCGCTCACTAGCAGATCTCAGACTTCTGGATGGTATGTAGATTCGTAATAGTGAGTGGAAGTAGGAGGGTGCTGAGCCTGTGGTTGTTCTATATGCAAGCATCAGTGTCTTAAACTTGATGCGAGCTGAAACTGGTAGCCAGTGCAAGGAGATAAAAAGAGGTGTAACATGGGCTTTTTGGGCTCGTTGAAGACCAGTCGTGCCGCTGCATTCAGAATCATTTGTAGAGGTTTGATTGTGTTTGATGGAAGTCCAGCTAGAAGAGCATTGCAGTAGTCCAGCCTAGAAATGACAAGGGCCTGGACAAGAAGTTGAAGATGATGAACCTAACTGCATGGTGAAGTCATGCTGTAGAGTTGGAGTGGCAAGGAAGACAAGAAGCTCAGTCTTTGCCAGGTTGAGCTGTAGGTGATGTTCTTTCATCCATGCCGAGATGTCTGCCAGCAGCCTGAGATCCGTGCAGCTACCGTTGGATCATTTGGTTGAAAAGAGAGATAGAGCTGTGTGTCATCAGCGTAGCAATGGTAGGAGAAGCCATGTGCCTGCATGATGGGACCCAGTGATGTAGTATATGTGGAGAAGAGGAGGGGTCCAAGAACCGATCCCTGGGAACCCCAGTGACCAACTGATGAGCTTTGGATACCTCCCCTCCTCAGGCCACCCTGAAAGACCGACCAGTGAGATAGGATTCAAACCAGTGAAGTGGAATCCCAGTGATGTCCAGTGATGAGAGGGTGGACAGGAGGATCTGATGATTGACAGTGTAAAAAGCGGCAGATAGATCCAGCAGAATGAGGACTGATGATTTGTATTTGGCTTTTGCGATTCGCAGGGCTTCAGTGACTGAGAGTAGCGCAGTCTCAGTTGAATGGCCACTCCTGAAACCTGACTGTTTAGCATCTCTGTTGTTCTCTGAAAGAAACAATGAGACCTGGTTGAAGACAACTCGTTTGAGTGTTTTGGCTATGAATGGAAGGAGAGAGACACTTACATTTCACTTCTGATTATATTATGTATAATTGTATATGTGACGAATACAAATCTTGAATCTTGAGGTCTGTAGTTTTCTATAAGAGAAGTGTTTGATGTAGATTTTTTGAGCAGTGGGGTTACCTGAGCCTACTTGAACGCAGTGGGGAAGATGCCTGTGAGGAGAGATGTGTTGATAATGTGTGTGAGTGCTGGTAAGAGTGTGGGAGAGATTGCTTGGAGAAGGTGCGAGGGGATTGGGTCTAGAGGACATGTTGTAGGATGGCTGGAGAGGAGAAGTTTGGATACTTCCGCCTCAGTGAGGGGACAGAAGGAGAAGATGGGAGTTTGAGCAGTGGATGTGGTTGGTTGGAAGTCCTGTGTGTGTGGAGGTGAGAACTGACTACTGATTGTTCTAGTTTTGTCTGTGAAAAAGTCATCAGCTATTATAGATGTGGTGGGAGGTGGTGAAGGAGGACAGAGGAGAGAATGAAATGTTCTGAAGAGATTACGCATGTCTGGAGCGCTGTTGATCTTGTTGTGGAAATGAAAGGATTTGGCAGTGCGGACTTCAGCAGAGAAAAATGAAAGCAACAACTGATGCCTCCTCGGGTCCGACGGATCGTTTGATTTGTGCCATTTTCTCTCTGCCGCTCAGAGTCTGGTCCGATATTCTCAAAGAACATCAGATAACCAGGGGTTAGAAGAGGAAGCCGTGATGGCCTGGAGGAGAGAGGACAAATGTTGTCTAGACATTTTACCATTTCACTCTTTTCCCTAATACAAACTTTTAAACTTAATACATAAATATACATAATTTCCAAAATGACCTATAAGTCTGTCACCAATAAAGTTTCTTTTAAAAGTTAATGTACCTTTTAACCAAGCACACAGCTTGAGATGAAATATGAAACATGTGATGCATGAAGAAAAAGAAAAATCTATGTAAATATAACTTATGAACATAAATATTTTGCAAACAATTTCTAATCAAGCTGTAATTTTGACAAGTGTTAAAAAATATTATACTTAAAGCTATACATAAAAAGTCCACAAACAATGGATAGTAATATATTTAACAGGACAATACTTTTCATAAATACATAAAAGTATGAATACTTTAACTACCAAAGTATGAATAAAGAAGTGCAACATTTGTGGAGAAAATGTACATTCAGTAAGAAAATGAATGTGCATTTTCATTGGCAGATTCAATAAATTTACCAGATCTTAGAAATGCATTGCAATTAACACTGCAAGCTTGATATGAAATATGAAATGTAATGTGAGAAGACAAAAAAACAAAACAAAGAAAGATCACTGTAAATAACTCTTATGAACATAATAAGTTCCATTCATTTCAAGTCACGTTCTTATTGCAACGTTGCAAAAAGTGTTAAAACAGATTTTAATTTCAGATATATACAATTCTAAATAAATTTCCACAAACTGTAAAATAGTAGATATAACAAAAATGCACATAGAAAGTATGAATAATTTATCTACAGAGGTATGATGGTTAATGGTTAAATTAATGGTTAAAGATAATTCATGTACATTATCTATAAATTGTGTTGGAGCCCAGGTAGCCAAAGCGGTTTGGCCCGATAATGGCCTAGATCCGGCAGGCCGGAAGAAATAACTCCTGTGGCTCAGTGGTAGAGCATTACGTTAGCAGCGCAAAGGTCATGGGTTCGATTCCCAGGGAACACACACACTGACAAAAAATGTTTAACCTGAATGCACTGTAAGTTGCTTTGGATAAAAGCGTCTGCTAAATGTTTAAATGTAAATGTAAATGTAATAACTACCCGGATGCAGTTGCCAGACTCTGCATGGACATGGGATGAATGACGCCCCAGAATCGGCCCAAATACACTGGCCCGAGTCCGGCAACCAAAACTGCCGGTATTGGGCCACAATCATGCCGAAGAGAATTGTAACACATAGCCAGTACTGGCCCAAGTCTGGGTACTGAAACTGAGCCGACACCACCAACATTGGGCCACAATCATGCCAACCAAAATGGCACACCTTGTTGGCACTGGTCCGACACTGGGTACTGAAACTGAGCCGACACTGGGTCACAATCATGCCAACACCTAGACGTTACTAGTCTCGTTCGCCAAAAAAAAAAAATATATATACTTACACTTATTCATACAGAATTACAACTTCTAAAATATGTGTATTAAAGACTCCTTCCAGTATTTAACATAAAACAGAGCTTTGAATAATTTGTTTATCCACAAAATTACATTGTTACCTTAAAATTCTTAAGATGGCATCTACTAAAATAAAATATATATTTTACAGTGTTCTTGTTAAACCTACATGTTATTATGCATGTCAATTAAATACGTCAACTTTACAACATTTATTTTCATGGCATCCCCACCAACTACCCCATCAATTACCCCATAACATATATATGTGCTCCTTTTCGCCAAGTATAAAAATGACGCAATGAAAATATGAGTGATATTAGAATTTATAAAAATAAAAAATAAACACTCCTGGAGCTTCCTCAAGTAAGCGTACCCTAAAAGAGGGACAGATTGACATAGAGACAAAAAGGGGAAGAGACAATGACACGTATGGTTATTCAGACAATCTCAGATTGATAACATGAATGGTAACTCTGGTAAATGTTAACATTTGTGTGGCGAGTGGGGCGGGGCCGAGAGCCGTGGGAACGGTGCGAGGCCGGTGGAGTAAATGCTTATGAATGACACCTGCGCCACTCACCGGTCTCGAGTCCCGCGGAGGAGCTACGGAAGGAATAAAAGGAGGAGTGACGACAGTGGAAGGAGAGAGAGGACCAGGCCTGGAGTTTTAGTTTATGTTTTGTGTGCGGCAGTCGTCCGTGAGGGGCTGCCGCTTTTCTGTTATGTTTGTTTATTTGATTATTAAATGTCGTTCAATGTTCGCCGGTTCCTACCTCCTTCCTTCCCGTATCTACGAACCTTGTTACAATTTGGAACATACCTTTGGAAGAATTTGTTTGCATTCGGGCCCGCTCTTTTCTTTCCCCATCTCTGTCCAAAGTAAGCAGCCATCTTTTGATGAACTTTTCAATCTCTCCATCTGATGCACTGCCAGTACTTGCATTTCTCTGCACTGATTGAAAACAAATAAAAAAAGACCAGTTGCAATACAATGCAGCTCTGCAGAGTTTAGTTTAGTTTCCAGTAATCCAGAAGACATTGATTAGCTGGATCAGGAGTGCTTGATTATGGTTGGAGCTAAACTCTAGCACTATAGCAAACTCTAGCAAACTCACAATTATAGCTTTATAAATAAACATTACTTTGATATTATATGTGTAGAACGGTTTATTAAAATTATATTATATGTTAGATTATCAAATGTTTACTCACCAGGGTAGCAAGTTCTTCTGGTCTTCTGGAAATTAGCAGCACAAAAAGCCTGTCAGGTTTTGTCATTAGATGTCAAAGCTAGTGCGCATGTCTCTTGAAAATCATATAGCAAAAATAATGTTTAAGTTCCCTTAACCACTTTAAGCTTGTTTCATTTTATGAATTAAATGATTAATTTCAAAATGTAGTTAAAGAAAAAAAGAGAATGCTGAATAAAAGGAGAACAATATTAATAGGCATTCAAATAAAAAATACATTAAGAAATAACATAACATGGGCAGGTAAAAGATAATATGTTTAAGTTTAAGTGTCACTGCTACATACATTTTACCACATTGTAAATGGAGACCAACCCCCAGCACTCAACCTAAACTGGTCCGGGTCTGCATGTCCATATCTCAGCCAAAATCAGACCAGCCCTTATGGTCCGTAATCTGGCCGAATGTGGCTAAATGTGCCATGTCTCAGTGCAAATCGGGCCAGATCTGCACATCCAAAGCCTAGCCAAATCTGGCAACCATTACTGGGCCAGAGCTGGCTCACTTTTAGTGAGCCGCTGCCAGCACACAGCTGAGTGAGCCGACACTCAGCCGCAATTGGCCCGATTGCGCTGGCTACCTGGGATATTACGGCTGCCAATGTTAATGCATTGCAAAACTGGTGATGAAAGAGTAATGTGTGGATGATACAAAGAAAAACAACATAAATATCACTTATGGACAGAATATTGTGTGCAGAATTTCATCATTTAATTTCAAGTTGTAATTCCGACATATGCAAAGCATTACAAATATTTAATTTTAGGATATATAAAGTGCTAGTGTTATACGCAAGACAAAGGAGTCTGGCATTTTATTCCAAAAATGTCACTTCCAGCACTGTCATTTTCATCCATTTCCGTATAGCCATATTAGAAGAGACACCCTAACACAGAGAGAGCTGAGTAATTTTGTCAGTCTGGGTGTAGTCTGGAGTATGCCATAGCATGCTGTGACAATTAGCGTTCCATCATTTAGTATTGGCATGGTAAAGTACGCTTTCATTATCAGCGCAGCACACACGCTGGGACAGAGGCCCAAAAAGCAGATCACTTTCATCCATTAAAACACACACACACACACACACACACACACACACACACACACACACACACACACACACACACACACACACACACACACACACACACACACACACACACACACACACACACACACACACACACACACACACACACACACACACGCTCTTTTCTTTTCTCATTCAAGAACACACAAAGGACTAATCTGAAACAAATACACAGCTCATCCAATAGGAAATATGTTAAGTTCCTTTAAAGGAAACCTAACATGCACTAAAGCCTGCACTTCATCACACACCCACTAAAACAACAACAACAACAACAACACACAATGGATTAAACTATATGGCAGAATAGATTCAGTACAGTTCAGAAAAGGCCTTGTTCAAGAATCACACATCAGACACTAGTTCTCAGCAAAAATATAATTTCCTGCAAACGCACTCTGAAAATGAACTTCTACTCATTCTCTGGCTGGCAAAAGCCCACACAAAAACCCCAAATGCGAAGAGGCAAGGACTCAGCATCATAAAGCGAACTGCCCACCAGTCTATTACAGCCATACATCAGGTCCGTTGTTGAGTGAGTGTTGTGCTGTAAGAGCCCTTCACTGCAGCTGAGGGTTTCCATACAGACACAAATTGAAAATGGAATCTGATTCTACAGTATATCACTCAAGTGCGCTCCTGAGATTTACATCCCTAAACCTAAACAAGGACTGAAACCATATGACCGTAACCCCATCTAACTATTTCTCAAACTTTTTGATTATGTACAATGCCTACATGCTATTGTTTAGGGGGACCATATTTTAGTTTAAAAAAGAGGACAGTGGGGGCATGATGCAGACGGGAGGTGGGTTGTTGTGTTTGATGGGGGTTGAAGTAGCGCAATGACCATATCCCATATCAAAAATCAAAATGTAATTTCCAAAACTAAAATACACAGGGCCTATTTTACAGTCACCGTTTTGCAGACTAATTTTAAATATTAAAGCTGAAAGGCTTCCTACCAGTGGCTATCTTTCACAAAACTTAACATCCACCACAGCTTTATCGTAGGTAGAATGCAAAATGTTTCAATACAAGCATTTCAATTAAATGTAATTTATGCAATATTTCAAACCTTCAACCCACGGGAAAAAATCAACCTGCCACAGCAGTATAAAATTAGCCCAATTCCATGGTAAAATGCGAATTTGGCAACCCTGCATCCAACTCGAGCTGCATCCAACGTGATTTAAAGGGGTCATCAGATGCAAAATACATCCATCCCATAATGATAAAAATTCACCCAGTGTTTTTTTAAAAGACCTATTTTAAAATCCCCTTTCTCAAATCAAGCTGTTCTGAGATTCCTGTCAGAATGACGTAGTTCTGTACAGGCTCCTCCCACGATAGTTGATTGACAAGGCAGTCTTACCTTAGACCCGCCCTGAGAGAGCGTAATGAACTGAGTGACCTGTCATTCATCCACCATTGTGTCGACTCCGGTGAAGGGAAAGACAAGATGTCTCCGATTAAGCGATTGAGGCATTCTGTTGTTGTATGTAATAATGAATATAGCAGTCGTCATTTAATCCCGACATCTGAGCCACTGAAGACGCAGAGGATTACGTTACTTTCACTTTGAAGGGAATGCGCCGATCCCCAATCTGCCTAAATGCGTCTATGTTTGCGCAAATCATTCGTGATCCAGTTTCATCTACAGAAGAAGTGAGTATAAGGCTTTTTTTATGAATCTTTGCAAATCGCCTTTCCTAATAATGTGTTAGTTAGCCAGTTTTGCGGCTGAAGTTTAAAGTTTGCTTGTCACTCCCCGTAAGAGAGGGGCAAAGTCAGCAGAGTCACAAGCATTTAAAGCAACATGGACTAAAAAACGGCTTGCATAAAACAGAGCTGATTTTGACATGGGATAAAAAAGGTGTTTTTTACACTACCTTTGAGAAATTTTAACCAAAGTATGTTATAGACTTTCATTAAGACCCTAAATAATCATATCAACTTGTGGAAAATGGGCATCCGATGACCCCTTTAAATACTCTGCATATTGTTAGCGGCTCCCTGATGTGCGAAAATTATATTCAACATGAGAATGTTGAGCAGGCAGTGATGGTAAGAAATTGGGAGCATGCTTAAAAAACAGTCCCGTGCAGGGCTTTAATACAAAAATGCACACAATGAATGCAGACTGTAGAAAGCAAACGCAGAATACCGGACATTTTGGGCGATTTAGAAATCCCGGACTGACACATTTTTTAGGTCCAAAAAGAAGGACATGTCTGGGGAAAAGAGGACGTATGGTCACCCTACTATTGGTCAAACTACTTACCTTCAGTATGTATGACAGCAATAGGAAAACAATAAGTCAAAACCTGGACAAAAAGCTATTTAAAAGTCACAGCCAGAACAGCTTCAGAAAAAAGAGGACCAATGGTCACCCTATACTGGTCATAAGGCACATCGGCTGTAATGACAAAGTTTTTCTTTCAATAAAAAGTGAGAGAAACAAGGAGTGTTGATAGATAAACATAAGTAATAGATAACTACAAAAAATATAATTAATTTAAAATAATAACAATAATATATATATATATATATATATATATATTAATTTAAGAAATTGAGAATTCCAGAAGATTAAAAAATAATCTTCTTCCAGGATCCCCAATTAACAATTCACTATCACATTCCAGGATTTCCAAAGACCTTGGGATCCTTGGTTTAAAAAAAAAAATGAGAAGAGGTCAACAATAATTAGAAATATCATAATTTTAAGATGTTACAGCTTAATGTAAAGCTTATTTTATCTCATCTTAATTAATTTAAATAATTTGAAGTTGCTGAGGCCCTATGGTTGAGAACCATTTTTTTAATGTTACAGTATATATTTTTTTAATTATTTGCTAAATTCAGTTTGATTAAATGAATAAGTTGTTTTTGGAATTACAGTAGGTTGGAAGCACGTCCTGATTTTGCTGAGTTACATGTGTTCTTTGGTCAAAATATTTTGTTGACCTTGGAACAACATTTTAATCCAAAAATGTAGTCTTGGCCATATCCCTACACCTAAACCTAACCTTACCCATGAGTAATCCCTAAAATCAGAGGAAATCATAAATGAATGACACTGATGTACAAGCACCAAACACCGATTGTAAGCCTAAACTTCACAAAAACTATAAACTGTGATTAACCAATCAGATTTGAAGAACCAATGTTGTCCAGAGTCAACAAAGATGTTGATCCAGGAACACGACGCACTTGATAAAATCAGGATCTGCTAGGTTGGAAATAAAAGAGAAATCCATAAGAAACAATAATAAACATATAGAGAAGTTTAGGTTGGACACATGAAATAAAACTTTATCTGTGGTCTAGATATAAATGTGTTATTTTCAGCCAGATTTCTCATAAAAAATACTCAAAAGACAAAGTCAACAAACCTGAATGCACCAAATAAATAAATAAAATTCCCAACACATTTTCAGAATTGACAAGTCGACCAACAGTTCTGCAGAAAGCCTGGAAACTGGAAACTTTTTTGTTTAAATCTTATTTTTTGCATGTTATTTGAAAAAATAATTCTGTCTTACATAAATATAGTATAATTATATCACTTCAGCCCTATAGAGTAGGTGTGCTATAGCACAATGACTGACAAATAAAGAGAAGAAAACTAAAGAGCGTTGAATACATAAAGAGTTTGAATGAAAACGGTGTGCAAAACCTACAGCACGTTCTGCATTAATTGCTTTCAGCATTTCCATTACAAAATGCATGTATCAACAGATAAAAGAGGTTGATGTGCATCGCAGAGTACAGGATATGTTCGCTCAGCATGTAGAGTTTTATCGTGCTCACCTATTCACCAGGGCCCATTAGCAACATGCCTCAAGAGAAACAATACCAATCTAAACAACCACATTTTTACATAGCCGTACTCAGCATACATACAGAAAACGTATTGACATTTTGATTGAAGCTTACAGGTTCGAGCTCTTGTGTAAACAGACTTCCATTTTATCACGTATAGTGCCAGATATACAGAATATCAACACTAATACGATTGACATTTCTAGTTATTAAACATGAAATCCAGAGCATAAAATGTTCTAGTAAGTGCAAAAGTAAAAAAAACAACTGTTGAACTACTGAGTTGATGCAGCGATACACGTTTTGTGTACTCCACTGTGACTGCACCACTGCTAAACAGCTTCAAGGCTGGCTGAAACCTACCGGTTCAGTTGCCTCCTGAGCTATAACATAAGGTACAGTCTGCTTTTTTTGTTGTTGTTCTTTGAGGAGTTTGGGATTCAGGGAGATGTGTTTCCACATATTGATATTAAACCTACACAGCGCTGTGAAGTGCTGCTATTAAAATATGGTGTACATTCATAACAAATAGGACGGAATACAATAATAAAAACAGAACAAACAAAGAGCACTCTTCAGTTATAAATGTTGAATGATTCAGATCCCTTTCAGCAACATTGGCATCTTACTTAGTATTTTTGTCTTGTTTCTAGTCTTATAACAAGAGTATTTTACTTACCCCACCCCCCCTGGAAACAGATAACTGTCATTTTGCTTATCTAGTAAAAAAAAAATCTTGATTTAAGAATTGTTTGATATTTTGACTATATAGAAACAAGACAAACATACTAAGTAAGATAAGCCATTTTTTGCCATGTGTACACACACAAGAAGATAATTTAGGGGATTTACTCCTACATTTAAAGGGACACTTCACCTTAAAATTTAAATTCTGTCATCATTAACTCACCCTTAGGTTATTCCAAACCTGTATGGTTTCCTTTTCTTTTGAAAACTAAAGAATATATTTTGAAGAATATGGGTAACCAAACAGTTGATGGTCCCCACTGACTTCTATAGTGTGGAAAAAATACAATGGGGACCATCAACTTGTTCTTTTTTTTCCCATGTTAAATGTTCAAGCTCTTTAAAGCCAGGTGGATTCTGATTGGCTGTCAACTTTTAAAAAATAATTCTGAAATTGATTCCAATGATATTGTTCCTCTGTGTCACTATTGTTATAGATGTGGAATGGATTTCTGTATTCTCTTTGAACTAGAGCTATTACTATAACTCTTTGGTTATATTGTTACAGGTATTGTCTTTAATGTGGGATGGGCCTTTAGTCATCCTGTGGCCCCCTTGGAAGTTTGCTGAGGCCCCTCTAGTGGGCCCCGGCATCCTGGCTGAGAATCGTTGAACTAAAAAGTCAAAGCTGATCGGAATCTCATAATGCCATTGGAAATGAGGCATCAGCTTCAAAATGTTGAAAATGAAGAAATCCTGAGCCAGGCGTATAAAGAATTTTTCTAAACTGCACCGTTGTTGGTCATCTGAGTTTGACTTTTGAGCTCACCTCATTCCCTGTTCCCTCGCTATTCACCCCATGTCCTCTCTCTATAATCTGCATCGATAATAGTGACACTCACTATTAGAAAGTACATTCACTGTGACACTAAATGATCACAAAGTAGTTTTTGTCATTGCTCTGTCCTCCATTACACTAGTTTAAAACCACAACAGCACTCAAATGGCGCTTTATGACTGAGCGTTTTAATATTCCGTATGCGTACGAGACAGGATGTTCCATACGATGACACTCAAATGAAACATCTCATCTTGTTTCTAAACGAATTTATGAACGCTCAGAATACTGTATCTGGAAGTTAATCCAAATGCGTGCTTAATTAAACATGTCAAACTGACTTGTTCCGAAAGAGCCTCTGGGAAATGTTTTAATTATAGGATGCATTTTTTTTGCTTCTCTGTGTCCAATTACATAATGTTTCTTTTGAACTGCTAAAGCATGCGCTGAGATTAATCAATTTATCACTCAGCTCTCATCATAAAAACAATTAAAACGCTGCATCAGATGATGAAACTTTGATTCACAGCATTCATTTGGAGTATTACAGCCATTATATCCACTAATGCCAGACATTATACGACTGTTCTCAATAAGTAACAGCACAACTGTCTTTCATTTAGCTCTTTTTCTAATAGCGAGTCCCAAGAGGGGGAAAGAGGACGGCAATGTTCTTTCTGAGTTAAAGGCCACCGTAGTGTAATACAGTTTTAAATCACACTCTCACAGGTGAAATTACGTAACTACATTGAAGCTTATTGTTGCAGGCCCTTCTCTATCCCTTCTCCACACATTCATCTCTCGCTCATCCTTTGACAACAGCGAGCGACACATCAACCACGCACTTGGATTATGTTTGTTCCACCAAATGCTTTAAACAGGCACCTTTATTGTGGTGCTTTTGGAAAATTATTTCACACAATGCGCTAATGAACGTGTGGGATATAGGTGCTTATTGAAAAGGTGCTTAATCCTTTCATCAAAGTCCATTATCCCCATTATGACACATTCCCATTGATTCAGCAAAGAAAACAAAATGCGAAAACCTCTCTTTGTAAAGACTAACAATATCAGTGCCAGCCCTTTGTGGCATTTTCATATTGAAAACTGTCATCGAGTTAATTATACAAAAACACAAAGCTTTATAGGAGTTATTCTATTGAAACACTGAAAGGAGTATTAGCGCTAACACATTAGCTTCTATTGAAGATGGGAAGATTCGGAAAGCTTTTGTGTTTAACATTCAAAATCCACCCACACATTCCCACATTTACACAATCCCACTTCCTGTTATAAGGCCAGAAGCATACTGTACATAAGTACACAGAACTCGGGCTGTTATACAAAACGTAATGTGCGTGATAAAAGCGTACAGTACAACAATAGCATTCAAAAGTCTGTGCAATTAAACACTATCGTGTGCCATGTGTTATAACTCTGTTAGCTTATTGACTGGCTCAGGGCTAGGCAACATCGGTCCTGGAGTGCCGCCGTCCTGTAGGGTTTAGCTCCAACCCTAATCAAACACACCTGAACAAGCTAATCAAGGTCTTCAGAATTACTAGGGCTACAGGCAAGTGAGGTTTTTTCAGGGTTGGAGCTAAACTCTGCAGGACATCTGTACTCCAGGACCGACGTTGCCTACCCCTGGACTAGCTAGATACAGTATGAACAGGTTATTAAGATCTAACCTGCTCCCCAAGATGAACCGAAGTGTCTATTTACACTAAGAGCAAATATCCCGCCTTGTTGGCAGAGGCTATTACACTAACTCTGCCCACCAACCTGTGATTGGGCTAGTCAACATTACAAAAGACAATTGGCTAATATTAGCTCCAGTGGTGTAGATGGTAAAGCACATGCCATAGTCTTTTTGACACGATCGACCCGAGTTCGAATCCACCTTTTGCCGAACATTTTTTTCTACTTTTTCAAATCTCGTATCACATCGAAAAGGCATTTATTTTCAATAAAATGAAGGAAATAAACGAAAAGTTGAAAATAAAGTATTGGGGAGGATTAGGGTCGGTATAGGGAGGGCTTTATTGTCTCAATTAGGTGGCATCCATTTAATAATAAATAATTTGAATTAAATTAATATTTAATCTCAATACATTATTATTGCATACTGTTGTATAATGCACTACAATGCTAAGGTGCAGATAATTTGCAAAAAGTAGTATCGATAGCAGAAAATCCTACTATTTTAACAATGGAAACAGTAGCTATTTGTACTTAGTGCATATTGCTAAAAAATACTGCTATTTTCACTTAAGGAGCCTTCCATTCTACCACAAGTGGACTGAGAAGTGGACATCAAAGTGTATTCCGTCATCTTAAGGGAGATTCCAATCTGAAGGGAACGGACCTGTTCAGTTTGAAGGGCACTGAGAATGGCAAAGGGAACAAGGGAACATAGATACATCACTTTTAAGTGGAGAAGGAGAATCATACACTGTCATTGCGCACCGCGTCACCAGTTAAAACTAATGATGGAGCAGAGCCGTTGAAAGAGTTTTTGAAGGCTATAGCAATGGAGGGGTTGCAATAAATGTTGTTATTATTATACAATCTAGAGTTTTTATGAAAGATAATGGTGATGAATGTTACATTTCTATACTTTATTGTATGAATAGGTGAAACTAAGTAAAACAAGTAAGAGAAACTAAGAGAAACAGTTGAGGTTCTGTCTTTTTTATTTGATTTGATTTACCGCAGGAGAGTTAACTATGAGGTTGCATGTGGGAAAGAAAGCGCATGGGATGAGACCACTACAATCTGTTAACATATACAACTGTCTAAACATATACATTTTCAATATATTTATTTAGATATATAATAGCATATGCAGTTTATATGTATTTACATTTTAAAATAAAATAAATTACAAAATATTTTTTTTATCATAATCTACATGACCCCGTCACTGCCTTTCTATGTCCCAGGCTGTTCCAAATGAGCGATTAATGTCAGCGAACTTCAACAGATATCCTATGCTTAGGGAGTAGGGAGCAGTGAACACTGTGTAGGTCATCAATAGGAATACACCTTTAGTGTTAATAGAATCTATAGCTACTTGCATATATCACTATACTGCTACTTTCACTTGACATATATTGCTATTTGCACTTAGAGTAAATAGAATTGTTATTTGCACTTAGTCAAGGGTGTAGTTTTGCTTTTCACATTGCTGGGGACATACAGTAATAGCACCCCCCCCCCCCCCCAACCCAACCATATTTTGCAGAAAATATGTGCAGACAATTTTCTGCAATATACTTTTATGAGCGGATTTGAATTATACTACAAGTACACATTCAGTAAATTTTATTTTGTGAAAAAATACACTTAATGTCCTTGTAGGGTTACATATTTTGCAGAAAATATGTGACCCTGGACCACAAAACCAGTCTTAAGTGTCAATTTTTCAAAATGGACATTTATACATCATCTGAAAGCTGAATAAATTACTATTTCCATTGATGGATGGTTTGTTAGGATCTGACACTATTTGGCTGAGATACAACTATTTGAAAATCTGGAAGCTGAGGGTGCAAAAAAATCTAAATATTGAGAAAAATCACCTATAAAGTTGTCCAAATTAATTTCTTAGCAATGCAAAGTTTTGATACGGTAAGAAAATTTACAAAATATCTTCATGGAACATGATCTTAAAAGAAAAATCGATAATTTTGACCAACACAATGTATTTTTGGCTATTGCTACAAATATATATGTGCTACATAAGACTGGTTTTGTGGTCCAGGGTCACATATAATGAAATAAAATGTAACTTAAGTGTACTTAAATAGATTACAGACTGTTTCTTAACACATACAAATACATAAAAAAATGCACTTTGTATTCAAATTGTCAAAATTGAAATTAATTTTAAAGTACATTTTTACATTGTGTTTAAATAATAGTAATAATAATAATAATTGCTTTAAAGTTTACATATTTTTATGTGTTTACTAAAGCACATCTGAAATAATTGATTAGAATTGTACTGTAACTGTTGTGTTATTTGATATTATGTAAAAGTAAATAAAAACATAAAGTTAAAATAAATTAAATGTAAAATCACACAATTTTAAATACATGACAAACACGTTTTAATAGAATTTACATATTAAGTATATTTGTATATATTTAGTGCTGGGCAATGATTAGTCGCATCCAAAATAAAAGTTTTTGTGTACATAATATATGAGTGTTTACTGTGTATATTTATTATGTATATATAAATACACACCCATGCATGTACATATTTAAGAAAATGTTGTGTCTATATATTAAATATATTTATTTATAAAATAAATTATATGAAAATAAATATATACATGTAAATATTTTCTAAATATATACTGTATGCGTGTGCCTTTATATAAATATAATAAATATACACAGTACACACACATATATTATGTACACAAAAACTTTTATTTTGGATGCGATTGGATCACGATTAATCGTTGCCCAGCTCTAAATATATTTATTATATTTTGGTCAGTACATTTAGCAGAACAAGTAACGTCTCAGGTTACGTATGTAACCATGGTTCCCCGAGTGGGGAACGAGACACTGCGTCCCCTAGGGGTCGCTACGGGGAACGCCCTCAGCGTGACTCGTGTCTGAAGAAACATATGGAAAAACACCAACTGTTGGCCGGCGACAGCCCATGACGTCACTACCGGCGCGACCATAATAAAAGGACCGCCGGGAGAATACATCATCAGCTTCTTCGTCTGAAGCTTGCGTCCGAAGCATGGCCCAAAGCCTAGGGGACGCAGTGTCTCGTTCCCCACTCGGGGAACCATGGTTACATACGTAACCTGAGACGTTCCCCTTCATGGGAACTCGAACTGCGTCCCCTAGGGGTCGCTACGGGGAACGCTATACCCACGCCACCATGCTGAGGGGAGTGCAAGCCAATTTCGCGAAAAGGCGAGCACTAAACCAACTCTACCCGGCTAAGGGAGTTGCCCCCGGGACGATTGATGGCTGTCAGTGACATTATCCCCTACGGCCAGAAAGCCTGAGCTGCATACCCTAAAATCCTTACCTGCTGGGTGCCGGGACTACCGGACCCAGGGTAGAGCTCAAAGGTCTGGAATCAGAACGATTCCTTTAAGGGGATATGGCCAAGCACCTAGTGGTAATAAACTAGGTCCTGGCCGGTCACTCAGAAGCAGAAGCTACCGCTTGCTCTGCACAAGCTTGCTGAGGGACTGTCTCAACAGACCCTTTGGTAGCGACACCCCCCTTTTTTTATTTTTTTTTTTGGAACCCAAAATATATGGGACAAAGGGAGCGGGGCCCAAGGCACAAGCCGGGGCTTTGACCAACTCAAAAAAGGCACGAAGCTGTGCGCGTAACCCTACCATACAGGATTTTTAGAAAGAACGCAGAACCTCGATGTGCGAACTTACCACTTGAGTGGATTTTAAAAAAAAGTGCCCAAAGTCTAACGTGCGCACTTACCATAACATGGATTTTTAGAAAAGAATGCAGAACCCTTGATGTGCGATCTTACCACTGAGTGGATTTTTTAGAAGTGCCCAAAGATCTAAGCGTGTGCACTTATCTAGATGGGTAACGTTCTATGGCTCGGGGCGGAGAACTATTCACTCTTCAGAGTGAGAGGGAACTCAGATGCTCAGAAGGGAGCGGCATGCTCATAAATAACCCTCTATGGTGAGGGGAGCAATGCTAGCTCGACCAACAAAAAGAGAGAGCTCTGGGGACGGAGAAACTATCACAGAATGAGAGAGAGCTCTCAGACGGGGGGCTCATAAGACCCTCTAGGTGAGGGAGAAACTACCGACAGCATTGGAGAGCGAGAAATACAGAATCAGAGGAGCGGAGAAACCTCAGAGAGGACTCAGAAAGGAGACGCTCAGACGTGGTAGGGGAGCGGCTCTACCCATGAGGATGCTCAGAGTGAGAGGATCAGACGCCCAGAAGGGAGCGGCAGCATAAGTGACCCTCTATGGTGAGGGAGCCATGCCAGCTCGACCAACACGGAGAGCGACCTATCACAGAGCTCTGGAGAGCGGAGAACTCATTCGTCAGAATGAGAGGGGAACTCAGACGCTCAGAAGGGAGCGGCCTGCTCATAGATAACCCTCTAGATGAGGGGAGCAAAGCTAGCTCTACCAGCACGAGCTCTGGAGGCGGAGAACTCATTCCTCAGAATGAGAGGAAACTCAGACGCTCAGACGGGAGCGGTATGCTCATAACCGACAGCAAGCTCTGGAGGACGGAACACTCATTTCCCAGAATGAGAGGGAACTCAGACGCCCATAAGGGAGCGGCATGCTCATAGGTGACCCTCTGTGGTGAGGGGAGCAGTGCTAGCTCTACCCATGAGGAGCTCTGGAGAGCGGAGAAACCATCCCTCAGAGTGAGGGAACTCAGACGCCCAGAAGGGAGCGGCATGCTCTTAAATGACCCTCTGTGGTGAGGGGAGCAATGCTAGCTCGACCAACAAGGAGAGCGACCTATCACAGAGCTCTAGGGAGCGGAGAAACTCAGACACTCAGAGTGAGAGGAAACTCAGACGCTCAGAAGGGAGCAGTATGCTCATAAATGACCCTCTAGGTGAGGGGAGCAATGCTAGCTCTTACCGACCGCGAGCTCTGGAGAGCGGAGGACTCCTTCCTCAGATGAGAGGAAACTTAGACGCTCAGAAAGGAGCGGCATGCTCCTAGTTAACCCTCCATAGTGAGGGGAGCAAGGCTAGCTCGATCAATCAGGGAGAGCAATCTATCACAGAGCTCTGGGGAGCGGATAACTCATTCCTCAGAAATGAGAGGGAACTCAGACGCTCCGAAGGGAGCGGCATGCTCATAAATGACCATCTAGGTGAAAGGAGCAACGCTAGCTCTACCAACAGCGAGCTCTGGAGAGCGGATAACTCATTCCTCAGATGAGAGGAAACTTAGACGCTCAGAAGGGAGCGGCATGCTCATAGGTGACCCTCTAAGGCGAGGGGAGCAATGCTGGCTCGACCAACAGTCGCATGAAGAGGTCCTGATAAGGACCTATCGGATTTCCCAAGGATTTGCAGACCAGAATAACCTGAAGACCAAGGAGGTTCCAAGAAACCTCCGAGGAGACCTCGGGTCCGGACCATCAGTAAGGCAGTTTTGATGAACCTGTACCAAAAATCATCATAGGTCCGGTCTGACTGCGGTCTAGGTTCCCACCTAACCTCGGTCAGGTGGCGGAGATGGTGGTTGCAGGGGAATTGGAGAGGGGAAGCCGATGATAAGGCCCCCCCCCCGAGGGAGGGGAGTAGGTGTTAATTTTTACTCCAGTCCGGACGAGAGCGTTGTTGAGAACGCTTCGTCTGGATCACCTCCCTCAGGTCTCGCCTACCTCTCCTTGACCTGTACCTCCCTCTAGCCCTACCCGCAGGTGGGGGAGGGGCACGAGTCGCGACACTAGCCTTCTGTGCCCGTCTCCGATCCTCAGACCAGGCCGGACCAGGACCCCTGCTTTGTTCGGGCTCAGACCTGGGCCTTCTTGGGATGAAGGTTTCAAAGGCTGCTGAGCGCGCCCTCGCCTCCCTGAACTTTTCGACCACCGTCTCGACGGAGACCGAAAAGCTCGGAAGGCGAGACTGGTGCATCGAGAAGAAAGCCCTTCTCTTTCTTCTCGAGGTCAGCCAAGTTCACCCACAGATGCCTTTCCGTTACCACCATAGCCGCCATGGACCTGCCCATAGCAGTGGCAGCCTGCTTGGTGGCACGGAGGGCCAAATCCGTGGTGCGGCGCAGCTCAGCTACCTCGTCAGGTGACAAGCCCTGACCATCATCCAGGTCTTTCAGCAGATCCACCTGGTACGCCTGGAGCACCGCCATGGTGTGCAGCGAAGCGACCGCTTGACCTGCTGCTGCGTACGCCCTGCCATTTAAGCGTGATGTATCCTGAAGGGACTTAAACGGCAAGGAGGGAACCTTTAGAGAGGCTGTGTCACCCATAGAGAGATAGCTAGCTAGCGTCTCTTCTACAGGTGGCATCCTCTCATAGCCGCTTTCACGCATCCTGGCAATGTTAGCATAACTAGTATGCTGAAACCTGTGGATGCGGGAGGAAAACGGCTTTTTTCCATTCCCTCTCAACCTCTGTATGGAGATCAGGAAGGAATGGAAGGCTCACCTGAGCTGGGGGTTTATGGCCGGAGAGGTATCGCTCATCGAGGCGTCCCGGCGGCGCCGCCATCTTGGTTCGCTCCCACGGCAAGTGAAGCCTCGCCGTGGCGCGTTCCATAACCTCCAACAGCTCTTCGTACGCAGGGCAAGAGGTTTGAGAGAGTTCAGTCTCAGCTTCCTCACCCTCAGACATCTCCTGCTCTTTCTGGGCATAACCCAGCAGAGCACTAGCCGCCGGATCAGATGACGTCAGAGAGATCGCGTCACCATAATCCAGCGGCTCGCCCTCGTTCCCGGCCGACTCGTGCGAGAGGGAAAGCTCCCTCTCTAACTCATCGGCCAGATCCGCCTGCGAGCCCCACGATTTCATTCTCCTCCGTGCCTCGGTCGCGGTGGGTCCCGAATCGCGGGAAGCAGACGGCTGACCCTCTTTCCTCGAAAAGAGGGACAGACGAGAACGGAGCTTTCTCATAGAGAACAGCTCACAGTGCACGCAGACTGCCCCCTCAAAGACACCGCGTGCGTGCTCTTCGCCCAAACAAACGACGCAACAATCGTGTGTGTCATCGGGTGTCAAATAACGAGGACACGGATCCACACACTCTTGAACGCCTTGCTAGTGCTCGCCATGATTAAATAAAGAAAACTGTATTCCTACCAGAATGCACGTTTCTTCAAACAGACCAGTCAGTGAAGACGAAGAAGCTGATGATGTATTCTCCCGGCGGTCCTTTTATTATGGTCACGCCGGTAGTGACGTCATGGGCTGTCGCCGGCCAACAGTTGGTGTTTTTCCATATGTTTCTTCAGACACGAGTCACGCTGAGGGCGTTCCCCGTAGCGACCCCTAGGGGACGCAGTTCGAGTTCCCATGAAGGGGAACCATATTTAACAGACAGTAAAGTCATTATGAAATTACATATATTATTAAGATGTACTGTAAGTTTTGTTTAAGTGAGAAAAAAAAAATCTAAAGTATAACTCATTGTAATTCTTATAAATTTAAGTTATAAAACATTTTCATTAAATTTGCATTAAAATGCAATCAAGTAACCAAAAACACTACATTAATTTCACACTTAAGTAGCCTATATTTTGTTAAACTATATAATATCCATTAATAGTTTGCTAAAGTTTACTTCCTTTTCACTTCTTTTTCTGAGACTGGGGAACTAGAAGCGCCTGCCATTGAGGCCAAATAAAGGAATCTACCTGAGGGCTGTTTGACAGATGTGTGTGTTACAGGTCCTGTTTGAGGGTAAATAACTAGTGTGTTAATAGGGCTTTATGTTAAAAATAGAGATAAGGTTGAGCACGAGAGACACTGATAAAGGATAATAGTCACGATGGAGGAGCATGATTTACTTTCTTAACAGAAAACACTTTCATCCACTCAAGTTTGTTTGTCCTACTTCCACGTTCACAAGTTAGCAAAGAAGCAGCTGACTACCGCTTTAGTGGTGTTACATAGGGGAGATGATATCTCTCAATTCATCTCAACTCCAAACAGCTGCCCTTTCATCTTACCCCTGTCTCATCAAAGCACAAAACAATTAAACCAATGGCCCAGAAGACGTCACTTCCCTGCTAAAAATCCCAGCTAAAAGTGATAGCTGTTGAATAGGGTATTGCATGGTTATTAGCTAATTTAAGCCAGTTTAGGTGGTTGCACAGCTGACTGGAACTAGATGGGGACTGGTGGATTTTTCTTATGCCTTGTATATACGTTTTAAAATATACATTTTTCAAGGTAAAGTATTTTCTTTTTACAAATATCATGAATTATTCATACATTTGAAGTTTTTGAGAATTTGCACTACATGACATTTTTCAGCTTAAATTAACTTTGTCTTGTCATAAAAAAGTTAAAATGATCTGATATTTCAAGAAACGTATCAACCTTGTTATTTAATAGCAACATTTATTAAATAATTATATGAAAACCATCACACAAACCATACTCAAAACTATTAAAAATCAAATGCACTTAACTAAAAATTGCTAATGTTACATCTATTTTTGGACCTACTTTTAAATCTAGGTCAATGATAAAAGATCAGATGCATATTCCTGTACAAGTCCCACATTGTAGGGTTGTAATAAAGCATATCTAGGGCAGTCAACGAAAAGAGAGGAACAAAGACAGGTTTAAAACTTCAATATGAATTTTTTAATTTATTCTGGCTTTATGAATTCCTCCTAGGCCTAACGCTTCTGGGTGCAGCACATACAGTACTTCAAACAGTCAAACAGTGGAGGAGCTACATACAGTAAGCTGTGGTGATGAAATTGCAATGCAGAAATGTTTCTGTTGAAGCCTCAAGGTTCACAACGGAGATGTTTTGACCCTCAGTTCACAGTTTCGGGCAACTGGCCAGGATTAAATAAAAAAGTGGAGGAACACGGGTGAAATCCAACACATCACCATATTTTATTCATTGATCTGGACCTTGACTCAGGTAGGTTTGAGATGCAGCATGAGATCAGTCAGTGACTAATGCAAAAAGTGGTAACTTTTTAATCAATGCTTCAGAAGCAAAAATTCTGCGCCTAACATGTTTTTTACCCTGACCATTTAGAAACTAAGCTGATAAGCACTGAGTCAAACTGTACACAATGAGCTTCATCTTAAAAGTAACGCTAATGCAGATATGCACTATGAGACTTGATAACCTTCAGGAAACGTCAGTGTGTAGTGTAGCATATTAGAGCGGCGCTCCACCGCTTGCTGCAAGCTTCAACTGCAAAGACCTCTTTATCTCAAAGTTAAACTAAATGAAAAGCAGCAAGTACATCCAGTGAAATAGATAAACTGAGAAGGAATAGAGGGTAAAAGTGTTGAAACAGGGTTTGAGAAAGTAAATGAAGACATCAGCACTGGAGAACTGATAATAAGATTGATGTCCCAACAACAACAAATTCACACAGTGCACTAAAAACAAGCACACGGCACAGATTAATTGAGTGTTTCTTTAAAGGGGCTATGATTGGATGAGGATTAATATAACCCCTGTTGGCCCATCCATTTTATGCTGCTAGCTTTGTTTTGGAACGTGGCAGCTGGTTTCTTGCTGGTCTAAGCAGTTCAGTAGCTGGTTCGATCTGATAATTTTTTGGCCCAAATTGGTCATTACAAATTGCCAGAACAGTTACCATGTTTCAAAAACCAGCAAGATTATTTTAAACTGGTATGATCAACTAGTCTGCAATTTGTTACTGGTACAAGATGGTCTACCGTCAACTATCAACCATCTAATAACCTGCCTACACCAACAAATAATCATCTTGTACCAACCAATGGCCAGCTTGACCACTAAAAATTAGAAAAGAGCTATTATCATTTTCTTAAAACCAGCTGGACCAGCTTACACTATCATATCTAACTGGTAGCTAGTTAGTTAAAGGCCCATGGTAGTCTACCATCTTGCACAACTGGTAAGTTTAACCAACAGGTAGCTGGTTTGGAGCTGGCCCAAAATGATCTACAAGCTTTCACCAGCTAACACCAACCAATAGACAGTGTAACCAGCTACAAACTAGCTCAAATGTAAAAATACACACAACTTGACCAGCTTGTAGTTGGTTTGATGCCAATCCAATATGGTTAATCAGTGTGCAGCATCTAATTGGGACCTGATGAAACTGGATGGCTTGCTTAAACCAGCTATAAACCAGCTAATAGGTTCCTAAAAGCAGCTGGACCACATTAAGCTAGTTTGATGTGGTACAGTAGTATAGTAGTACAGACCTGGTATAGCTTGGACCAGCTATTATGACCAGTTTACACCAACTAATGGTCAGCCTAATCAGCTACAAACCAGCTACCATGTTCAAACAAACAACTCAACCATCTAATAGCTCCTGCTAATTTAAGATGATTGACAAGTTTGGACAAACTAGTGACCAGCTAGAAACCAGAGACAAAAAATCAACCAGCTTATAGCAACTAATAACCAGCTTGGATCAACTAATGTCTCGCTTCAACTAGAAACCAGCGTGTTTCATAAACAACTAGCCTTCAGCCAGTGTGAGCTGTTCCAATAGCTGTTTTGTCTATCAGCTTGGACCAGCCAAATAACCAGCATGGAATAACTAAATGCTTCAACCAGCTACCATGTTCTTAAAGCTGGGTATTCCAGCAAGGAATGAAGTTGTGGACAATGTGTTGGTGATAAAAGTGGAGCAATGAAAAAGCTGGCAGAGAAAAATTGTGGGTGAAGCAGATGGGATGGATGAAGTGTGTTGCTCTGGGCTTTAGCGAGGTCCTTTGAGGAATGCAGGATTAAAGATGTGCAGCTCACACGGGTTAAACATGAGAGATTCTGAAGGATTGTGAGTCATGACTGCTGTCACACACAACAAACACTATGATACTCAAACCTCATAGATTCTCTCCTCTGCTGCTCTCAGTCACGCACACTACCGGTGGTTGATCAAGCAGCTTCTCCCCTGGGTTTGTTAGAGAATCCGATGTGCTGATCCTCACCTGCTCTTTCACATTCCCCTTTGTCAGCTCTTGACCTGAGAGGTGAGCTGCTGACTCTGACATGGACTGATCGTCTGGTAAAGAAAGCATTAGATGTCCAATTCTGGGGAGTAACCACAGTAAATGAATGTAGTGATAGTCTCTGAAACACAAATCACTGGATTTGCAATTTGGGAGCATCAGTTGTATTTTAGACACCACTGTAGGTAGCAAATACATTTGATTTCTACAAGCAGATTTTGTATTTTATTGCACCCAATCTCACTACAGGAAGTCTAATTTATTTAAGAGGAATAAGTCATATAATAGCATTACAATAATTAAATCAAAACAAGATTGATTCAAACACTGTTTCTCACCACTGTTCCCACCACTTTCTATGTTTTATTGGTATTTTTTTTAATATTAATCAAGAGATTTTTTGTTGTCACTCTAATTGAGACTCAACTAAATTGTTTCAGTAGCTTCAAAACTGTAGATGAACACTTTGAATGTGTAACTCAGCATGTTAAGCGAATAACATAATCTTTCAAAGCAAGCTTGATGATATTGAAGTCAAAATGAAGCTCAGGTTGAGGTTACATAGTTAAAATTACTCATACTTGACACAGAATGATTCACGTTTGACACAAAGCTTTTTATTTACCAACCTAACCTCCTCCAGAAGTACAAAATATCAATATGACGAGACTTGACAGTTCTATCAGAGAGATATTTACAACACTGAGGTAACTTAACAAATATTTCAAAGCTTATTATGCTTTGGTATTTTTTATATTCCAAGAAACAGGTTTGAACTATATAAATATTAGTTCAAAGCAATTTGTCTTCTTCATGGATGCTTCAGACGATGTCATTAACAAGTTTCTTTCCCTTTGAGCGCTTGAAAGACAAGTGGTTGAAAGAAAATAAAAAAAAATAACTGGAAAAACAAAGCAAGAACCACATAAGAGTGCAAACATTATTTGTTCTTTGTTCATTTTCTGTGAAAGCATGTTGTAAGACATGTTCACTTCACCCACAACTTTGATATAGGTCATGATTGATGTTTGGCTATTTAGCTGCTAGAAAGTAGTTGTAGCACAAATCACAGTTCTGGCTCTACAGACTGCAGCTACTTTAATAGCCTCCCCTCAAGCACTTGTTTTCTTTGGCCGAGAGTCTTAAACGGATTCAAACGGCTTTATCTTAAAGATGCCTGAAGGGAAACTAAACAAAATGTTTTAAAATCTCCTTGGTTTATAAAACCAACACCGGAAACTGAACATTCAAGCCAAACAAATATACTTCCTTTTGTTTTTAGGGAAATGTTTTTTACTCTATTCACATATTGAAACAGAAAGTATTTTAAAATGGTTGTCAAACAAACATGGAATCAATTTTCTACTTCTGGAACCACTACATAGGTATTTTAGCATAATTTACTAACCCTCGTGTCATCTTCTTCATGAGCATTATGGTGATTTTATTATGTTTTTGGAGTTTGATAGCCACTGGTCACCTTTCACTTTCATTGTATGGAAAAGAACAGTGTGAACATTCTGCAAAACATCTCTTTTTCTTTTTTACAGAAAAAGTAATTTATAAGAAAGTGAGTAAAATATGACAGTTTTCATCTTTGGGTGATCCATCCATTTAAAGGCCACAAGACTATGGTTCTCTTCAATTTCTTCATTCAAACTTACACAAAATATCTCATCTGGCTAAAAATATATTTATTTTTTTACCCAATGCAGTTATGAGGCATGCTGGCTTCTCTGGAAAGAAGAAGATTCAGGGCTTTAACAAAAAGAAATGCAAATTCAGAAGGAAACACACTGGCTGGTCATCAGGGGGCAGAGGAAAACAATTCAGCCTCCCAGCCATCTCTGCTCACTGAATGGCTGACCACCTGCAAGACAGTAATCACAGACAAACAGCAAAGCACAAGAGAAATCCCCTCTTGTCATCCCATGCAGGGAGAGATTGGCTGGGAAGACCATCAAGTTTCTTCATTTAGGTTTTTTTCCCCCATCATATTTCATTTGATATTCATGAGCAGAGAGGCAATAAGAGATGCTCATAATCCAACAGCCAGTGGCAATGTTTAGACTGTGCATTCCCAACAGGTTGAAGTTGATGAAATATGAGGTTAATCAAAAGGGGAGATCTTTGATGTGAAACTTAGCTGCAAATAATGTTAGCTAACTGGCATCCTCTCTGCTGTTTAACATGATTCTCAGCACTTCGGCTGTATGCACAAATATGCCAACATCTTTCTTCCTGTATCCTGTCTCCTCCTGATTAATGCTCCTTATTTTCATTCCTAACGTGCCCAAGCTTATTTAAAGTCTCTCAAGGACCTCAGTTTATAAGAGGTTAATAAAAAGGTCGATATATGGCTCATTGTAAACAAGTTTAAAACCACAGCAGTATGAACATGCAGATTATACCAGCTGGTAAATTCTTGCTAATAAACCAAATCGGCAGTCCTTATTTAAAGCTTTGGAATTGAAATGCATTGCTAGGAAATGTTATAGATGAAGTGTGCAATTTATGAGCTTTTTATTCAAACGTACAAAACGGTTTTCAGCTGAATGAAGCAAATTAATTTCAGTAAGCTCTTGTTTAATGTAAAAATAAAATTTGATTTAGGTTCTAAATTACTTTGTTTTATTAACTGAATCATGGCTTCAATAAACTGAACTTAAACTTAAAATTGCAATAATCACCTTATTGATAAAACCCAGTAATAAACAGCAAAATATACATGCATATAAGGCATTTTAGGATTGCACTCTTTAGTTAAAAAAACACCCAAAGTGGTTTTATATAAAAAAAATTACAAAATAAATAACTACTACATTCATAATAAGTGGATATGAGTGCTAAATGCAGTAGTGGTGTACTTCAAATTTCTGGACATCATGTTCTCTACTGATCCAAAACAGACTGAATGATTTGCATTAAAGTTGGCATGAAATACATTTTTAAAATGCATGTTATATGTAGATCTTCTAATCAACAATTCATCCTTTTCATGTTTATTTATTTCTTTATTTTAACCATTCCATGTTTATTTCACATTTCATAATTCAATCTTCCAGTCAAATGGAAAAAGATTTCACAATATGGAATAAAAGATCTGTTGCTACTTCCTTTTTAATCACAACTTTAATGTTTTTGATCACAGCAACACGATATACGACGTTACTATGGTCACTATGTCAGTCATTGCAATTTCGTATTTCATGCGTTTGTTCATATATTTTTTTAAATGTGATGACCCCCCCCCCCCACCCCCCCACCCCCCCCACCCCCCCCCCCCCCCCCCCCCAAACCATTAAGTACACTTATTCTTCTATTTTCTACCTCAGTATTGTTGTTTGCACATTCTGGTAGCGTTATTTTTAATCACGATCAGACCCATCAATCATTTTTATGAACTCTTCACTGAATTAATTCAAGTCTAAAGTTATGTTGACAGGTGACTGTTATTGAATTCACCAATTAAATCAGCTGAGGGGTGTGAATTTCATTTACAAAATGTAAATTTGATATAAAAAAAAATAAAAAATTAAAAAAAATATATATAATTTTGGACATACAAGTTCTGAAATTACATTATTCACTGAGTGACTTTTTTTGTACTGGATCAACGGTTAAAAAGTACATTATGTGAGTGTGTTTAATCCAAATGTAATCCAGTTGAACTACACACTTCATGCCTTGTGGATATTTGTCTTTGTCCCAATTGTCCATTGGATGGCACTTTCACCAAGTCAAGTCAAGTACATCAAGTCTGCTTTATTGTCAATTCTTCCACAGTACAGTACATACATACAGAAATTTATTGCGTTACTCTCAGCCCTTGGTGCAAATTTAATAAACACTGACAATAGACATTCAAAACAGATAAATACAGTTTAACCATATGTACTTAAAACATACAGATATACAAATGAGGACTTGAAAACTAAAATAAAAAGAAATAAAAAAAAGGATATTAGTAAGGCACATGGCATAGATGCAAACCAGTTAAATAAAACAAAACTGCAGAAATGTGTGCAAAAAAAAGAACAGTCTTTTTTCACTCAGAGGATGTACAGACACTGGATGAGGTAGAGATCATCAGTGCTGCCAAGTGACTGGTGCGGTCACAGTTTGTAAGGGGGGGGGTCCGGGGGTGTGGGAGCTGGGGGGGTTTAGTGTGAGGTCAGTGTTGCGTGGGGTAAAAGAGGGAGGGGGAGACGGGAGGGAGTAGCTTCCTGACACTGATGGATGAATGATACTAGTCTGCTGGTCCTATTCGCCCTGGAGACTCCGCAGTCTCCTCCCTGATGGCAGCAGACGAAGAAGCTATGTTGGGTGGATCACCTCATGCTGAGGGCTATGGCTTTTTATACCCAGATCCTTTTATATAGACATGCTACTCGGGCATAGGTTTTTCACCTACTATATATATAAGGAAAAAATACGACATATATATATTTATAAGTGTATATAATTTGGATGCAGCCAGAACTGTAATTTAGCTAGAAGACTCAATTCAGTCCCACATTTCAGTTCAGTCACTCACGAAAAGCTGGAGCGTGTAGGTAGCCACCGAGAGCCAAATCCTGGAAGCGGTCCAAAGTGCTGTTGACATGAAATCATTGATGATGCTAATGCTAATATAATGTTAACCACTTAGTTTCTCTGGTTACTGTAATGTACTATTGAACTTCAAAAACATAAACAAGCTTTTGTTCAATCAAGTCATTTTGATGGCACACAAGAGCAGATCAAACGCAGCTTCATATGAAATATGAACAGTGAGCTATATTAAGTTAATTACTTTTGTGGCCATAAAACATGGCAGCCTCAATGTATAAATATCCCGCTGTGTGTATGAAAACCCCATTGGGAGTTTAATGCAGCGTATTCTCACAAGCACTGAAGTCAGTCTTACAAAAGATATATGAATGATGTTGCTATTGAAACGTAAAATATTATGAGCGCTGGCTGTCAGCCATTTAGCGAAGCAGGGTTGCGTACACCACAATTATTAAGGAAAAGAATAAGATGCCATATGATAAGACAGTAATTATAGGAAATTGTAAGTTGACAGGATGGTAGAAAATGTGCTGTTGTGTAACCGTACTGTTTTCAGGGGTCACTGCTGGCATATAACAATGTTATTATGTAATTACAAAGAATCTTTACCTCCTGGTTGTGTCGGTCATGTTCATATTGCATGATCACACACTCTGAGGGAATGGAATATGAAAAGCCCTCTGTCAGACCTTGAGCTTGAGACATATATTACTTATGCCAGTGCAGTGAGTGACCCTTGACCTAGAAATGTTGCCACATTGTGCAATAGTCCAAGAGCAAGCAGCGGGAGGCTTGTTCTTGATGTTTGGAATGGAATACTAACTTAGTACTGTCTAGTATTTTTGTTAAAAACAGTAAAGGTGTGGTCGATTTATTGTTCAGTGAAGTTTTGCAGGCGAAATCCAGTAGTTAGTAAGAATCCACGCAATCAAGAGTTTTGCGTGATTGCGAAAAGGTTTCCCATGTACAGTAGATTTGCTTGGTTTTAAAGTAAATTCTATGTAAAAGTGCTTCATGCGTTACTAGACAGTCAATCTTATTTTTGCATGAAACATTTTGATAATTTGACCCCACCTTAAAAGTATAGTTCACCCAAAAATGAAAATTCTGTAATTAATTAATTACTCACCCTCATGTCATTCCAAACTCGTAAGAGCAACGTAACCTAAGAGCAACGTAACAACCACGTTCAAGGCCCATAAAGTAGTAAGGACATAGTTAAAATAGTCGCATATGAGAGGTGCCCAGCTATCATATTGGATGGAAGTAAATAAAGTAAATATGTATTTTAAAAAAAATGCATGCATATTTATGAACAAAGTAGTGCTGTCAAGCAATTGATCATGATTAATCAAAGTTTTTGTTTACATAATATATGTGTGTGTACCATGTATATTTATTATGTATATAATACACACACATATATTTAATAATTTTTATTTTTTTTATAAATATACATGTAAATATAAAAAATATGTAAATTGTATGTGTGTGCATACATTTATGTGTGTGCTATATAATATATATATATATACATAACAAATGTACACAGTACACACATATATTATGTAAACAAAAACTTTAATTTTGGATATGATTAATCACGTTTAATCATTTGACTGCACTAATACAAAGGCATATCTTTTGGTAGTCTAATCTATGTGTTAATAATTTTTTGTCACGATAACAATATCATAAAAAATAGTTATCTTTGGTGGAAATAAGGTTTTTATGGTGCCAAAATTGTAGATACCAAATATTAAGATACCAAAATGTCATTATAATACTGTATGTTCTATCTACACAATATACTGTAAGCCTAGCTAATGTAAGTTCTAATATAAGAATAAAGAATTCTCAAGATTACTCTTAAAAAGTGAAGATAAAATAAGAAAGAAATACTACAGAGACTGACTAAAGTAATCAAATGTAAAATAAAACACTGCACTTCTGTCTGAAATAAATATGAACTGAGTTTTATTAAAGCTATAACAGTTATTTGGTCAAGAACAGTGAGTGATTATCACTTTTGTTTGTTTGTTTGTTTGTTTGATTGATGGATTGATTAACAAAGACACAGACGGCAACAGGTATATGAGGCTGCTGTCACTTTAAGACCTAATGCACATATCTAATATCCACAGATATGACACAAACAATTTCTTCCTGAATTTTTGCATCCACTTAAGACATAACCAGCTATGTTTACATGAATGCTTGCAAGACAGACATTTTGACATAACTTTGTGCCTATGTGACATAAACAAACCATGAAAAAGGACTCAATTCAAGACTCATGCACTGTGACAGATTGCATTCTGTGCACATAGAAAACCGTCTGTCAGAGCAGAATGCAAGAACCGTATCCACAACAGAGATGCTAATCCAAAATGCATTACGGCTGTCAAACTTCTACTGGTTTATCTATTTCTGATCAAACGAGTCAGATTACAAAATAGAAGCTATGATTCAGATATTCTATAAAGAAATTTTGCATACTTGACACAGTATACTTAATATATAAGTAGTACATTTTCCATACATGGCCCCTGATTTCTCTTCAAGAACTTCTGTCCAGAAATTGTTGAGGTTTACTGAGCAGGGAAGTGTAGCTGTCTTCTGTCTTTGTGGACTTTCAATATCTTTGAACTGTTTTATGTTTATGTTGACCATTTATACACCCTTTTCAAGAGCTATTAGCACTTAACCTAAAATCTTTATTTAAAATTGCATCCCTGAATGAGAAGATTTTGCCATACTTAATGTGTATAAATGATTACAGCCAGAGCGTTTCTGGTAAATTCAAGTTGCTACCTCTTTTTTTATATATGTACAGAGTCTCAAACTGGGTAAAAAACATTGCTATTACAGTATCTTTAAAGGGGTCACCGGATGCCCATTTTCCACAAATTGATATGATTTTTTAGGGTCTTAATGAAAAGTCTATAACATACGTTGGTTAAAATTTCTCAAAGGTAGTGTAAAAAACACATTCTTTACCCTGTCAAAATCAGCTCTGTTTTCAGCAAGCTGTTTTTTTAGTCCATGTTGCTTTAAATGCGATTGAGCTCTGCTGACCCCACCCCTCTCTTCCGTGGAGTGACGAGCAGACCATAGATACGTGTAGATTCCCTATTCGACCGCTCCAGATTTACGCGTCAGCCATCTTGCATTCACCATAGTAATCAATGAATATTCAAAGATATACAAGCATATAACTTGCTGCTGTAAACGTACACAGTCAATGCACCCAAAATGGCGGATGGCTGACGTATCGCGGTCCATAGAAACAGTCGATAATGAGGAATCTAGGTATATATATCTATGGATCATACTAAAATTCAGCAGCGAAACTGGCTAACTAGCACATTGTTAGGAAAGTCTAAAAATATTTGCAAAGATTAATAAAAACCCTTATACTCGCTTCTTCTGTAGATAAAGCTGGATAACGAATGATTTGGGCGAACATAGATCCATTTATGTAGATCGGGGATTGGAGCATTCCCTTCCAAATGAAAGTAACATTAATCCTCTGCGTCTTCAGCAGCTCAGATGTCGGGAGTAAATGACGACTGCTATATTCATTATTACATCCAACAACAAAACAGCTCAATCGGTTAATCTGAGACATCTTGTCTTCCCCTGCACTGGAGTCGGGCAGCTCTCATCTCACTCAGGGCGGGTCTAAGCTAAGACGGTCTTGTCAATCAACTATCCTGGGAGGGGCCTGTACAGAACTACGTCATTCTGTCAGGAATCTCAGAACAGCCTGATTTGAGAAAGCGGATTAAAAAACCATCATTATAGGATGAATGTGTACACACACTTCCAACACACATTTATGTTCAAACAACTTGTAAAGTGAATTTTGCATCCGATGACCCCTTTAAAATAATCAGTGCTGTTGGTTTGTAGCAAGATGAAAGAGAAAGAGATATTCTAAAAAAAACTAATGCAACTGGTTGTTTGTAGTCAACATGTTTTTTCATACATTCTGACTAAATCAAAAACCAAAATGTTTCATAAAGACACATATTTGGAGGATGATTATGAGCTATTTCAGACCGCAATTATTACCAAAGGCAAGCAGGTTTTGACTAGACAAATCGCAGACACCTAATGCTCGCATGTCAGTACGTAAAAGCACGTCTGTGAGCAGGGTACACAATCCCAGACTCGACAACCTAATCACTGGCCGGTCAATCTAGACTTAGAATAGAACTACAAACAAGACCAAAATAAAGTCTAGCGGATAATATTGCAGCTAAATGACGTCTGCAGTAGAGTTTTGCCTAATCATTTTCACTTTTCTCCTGTATACATCAATGGCTGCAGGATAAACAGAGGCAGTGTTAGAAGGCATTGCCTTTGGGTTTCATCACCTGTGGACGTGAGCAATAGCAGGCACGTAAACGTCACACAATCCTTTTTCTTTGATTTCTGTCTAAAGATCAGAGACGGTGAGCCGCTATTTTCACCTCAAGAGGGTTAAACACACTTACTCATCCAGCCTTTTATGCTGTTTCACTAATTTGAAGCAGGTAATTGTGCTCAATGTATGGAATTATGCATCATGAACCTTTAGTCTGTAAATTCACTTTTAAGCAGGTACAAGCACCTATTGAAAATTTATTTTGAATTAAATATAGATTTTTCTATTTTCTTATCACAGAAAGTCAATAAAACAGAAAGCTTTACTGCGAAGGACTGAGTCCAAGTTCACTTTTTTGTTTTTGCATCAATGCAAGCTTCACTGGGGATACATGAATTAATCTACAATTTAAAGACAAAGAAAGAAATGAGATCTTGAATTACTTTTCTTTCTTTTTTTCTAAAGCTAATCTATTTTTGGTTGATCCAAATTATCCTATTGTTCCGAGTCAGCAAACCGGCTGATTTAGAGGAAAGTAAAGGTGCTTCTAGAACATTACATTTCCCAAAAGAGAGAGAAAAGAGCAATTTTACGACTGGACAATCTCTCTATACTAATTCTATTTACAAAGATTTTAATGCTGAATTTAATTAAAGTGTCAAGTGGTAAAACCCCTGAGCTGAGCAAAATAAATATAAATCCAAACCCATTTTAAAGATGAAACTGCTAGAGATTATATATTCATTTAGTCAGATATTTTGTATATTTGGTTGGAGAAAAAAACACATAATTAATGATAAAATTAATCAACTAATAATATAATATAATATAATACATTCTTAAACTAATACATTTGAAATTAAATACATTAAATTTTTTATATATTATTAAAAAAGCTTGATATAAGAATACAACTTGTTTTTAATTAATTACAAATGTATTTTGGATATTTCTAAAATAATAATAAAACCTCCCCATGAACCTTTAACAAGACTCAAGAGGTCTAAATAAAGAAGCATGTGTTGTTAACTCAGGAAAAAGGTTAAGTATACATCCTCTGTGATTTATTTATCATTTTAAATCCAAAAAAACGTATGAAAACATTTGAGTCTAGACTGTACATCACTGTCACTGTATGGGGGTGACCACCTCTGAGCATATCACCGAAACATATCAACAGAGACTTCTCAAACACTGCAGCCTCCTCAAACATCATGTCGCCGCTCTTAAACATGTACAGCAACCTTGACAAAACCTGCGAGGAAACCCAGAGTTAGACATTGTAGCAGGTTTTGAGGGGGTTGAAATCTGATTGAACCCCATGAGAGTGAAGACACTAGCTGAAAGTTTGAAATGGATTACTCCAGCACTTCCATTAACTTTACTGACAGTATTTTGTACGGGTGATGAATGTTTCTCAGTTGGTGGGTGATGAAGTGCTTGGAGCTTTTTTTTTTAGATTTTTAGAAATGCAATGGAAAGGAGAGAGATCCTTGCTGTGGGAGTAACAGAATGAAAAGAGAGGAGGAGGAAGTAGCACCTGAGGGTTCTTTTCTTCGGGTGGCTTCTCTGAATAATCCTGTTCTAAATTATCAATTAGAAACATCTGAGGAGAAGAAAGTGAGTGTAATATATTTTGTTATCTTTTCTAAAACCATTGCCCAGTTCATCTGTTTCATGTCACTGTATGACCACAGTAACATCATTATAACCGAAAGTTATCGATATATCCACCTGGGCTGAGGCATGGCGTGATAAAATAGTGTTATTTTAGCATTTTCTTTTATATGTTTTCATTGACTTGACTACATTTTTTTTAATAATGTTATATAGTATTTATTAATCTCACTAATATTTTGAATTTGCTTTTATATTTGAATTTTCAGTTTTCATTTTAATTTTGGTGTAAGTTTTATTTATGTATTTTTATTATTTTTCATTAGCCTTTATTTTAGTTTCAGTAATTTCAGTATTTCAACACACTTATTTCAGTTAGTCTGCAGTGCAACTAATTTCTAATTCTCATTTTCATTGTATCTAGCTAAGTTTTGCATCCAATAGTTTTTTTATGCTTCATTTCAATTTCCAAAAACACGTTTAATAGATTATTTTTTAATAATAATACTGCTGTGATACTTACATGATGTTTACATACATGATACATTAAAGTTAATCTCGTTTTATCTCTCAAGTGCCCAAATCTAAGTTTTCCATATAATATTTATATTTATTTTATATTTATTTCAGTTACCAAAAACGTTTTTTATATAGTTTTAGTTAACAGTAACAACATTACTGAAGTGATACGGATATTTAAAAGTGAAAGATGTTCAAGTGCATAAATTAATTCTGAATTAAATGTATGCAAATGTCAGATTTGGTATCGTCTGTGCTGATTATTACCCTTTTTTTCTGAGATGACATCAACACCAGCTATCAATATTTTTTTTATAAATATAGTAATACTTCACAGATATTTGTGAGTTCTCTGCTATTGTTTTATGTCATGTCATAAATATGGCAACAGTGAGTAAAAAGGTCATGTGACTGCAAGGAAAGATGAATACGAGCAGCACTGCATCCTCTGAAGTGCTTATATAACATTGTGTTATCTAAAGTTCTCATTCTGGATTGGCCATCAGCTCACGCCGTCTCCTGTTGATGAACGGCTACATCAGACTTGGTGTCTTCCACAACATTAACATTTTATCGTTTTAATAAAAAGTTATTTCACCGCACTCCATAACTCCCACGATCTCTCCCCTCTCTCTCTCAACTCACATTACGGGCCACTCTCATAATTTAAAATAACATTTCCTGCAAATTTAATCAGTCTCAAAGATTAAGGGTTTACATTTGCTCTTCCATATGGCCCAGACAAGTTCAAGAGTTCAATCATAATGTAGCTAAATATGTGTTCTTTTTCTCCTCTGATGTTTATGTAATATTTTGGCTAATTTATGCTGCTTCCAGTTACCGATAAGAGTATAGCGGTCACATCGGGAGTCACAGAGAACAGAGGTTAAGAATTTAACTGCAGCTTTATTTAAGGAAATACAAGAAACCACAAACAAACTAGAGAACCATAAGAAACCATGACCTGCAACTCACAGAAAATAATTAAATATAAACTACACAGGCATCCAAAAGTTTGGAGCAATTAAGACTTGGTTTTGAAAGAAATCTCTTCTGCTTTTCAAGGCTGCATTTATTTGACACAAATGTCCAGTAAAAACAGTAACATTATTATTAAAGTTTAAATCAACTCTTTTCTGTTTGAATATATTTTAAAATGTAATTTATTCCTTTGATGAAAACCTGAATTGTTTGCAGCCTTTACTCCAGTCCTCAGGGTCATATAAGGTATGGGTAAGTATGATGGATGGATGGATGGATGGATGGACGGACAGACAGATACTTTTATTCAGCAAGGATGCATTAAATTAATCAAAAGTGACAGTAAAGACATTTAGAATGCTATTAAAAAGATTTTAAATAAATGTCACTCAATTCACTTTCTATACATCAAAGAATCCTGAAAAAATGTGTCTAAGTTTCCACAGAAATTATAAAGCAGTAAAAACTTGTTTCAACATTGATAATAATAATATAATTCAGCACCGAATCAACATGTTACAGGATAATGTGACACTTAAGACTGAAGTAATGGCTGCAAAACATTCAGGTTTGAATCACAGGAACACGTGTTCAAATATACAGTATATAAACAGTAAGCAGTTATTTTAAATTGTAATAATATTTCACAATATTACTGTTTTTACTGTTTTTTTATCTAAATACATGTGGCCTTGGTGAAAATAGGAGACATCAGAAACATTTAAAACATAAGTTAGTAAATAAATAAATATTTAAAAAAATAAAAGTACATTAATCTTACCTATTCCAATCTGGCTGCACACCAAAGTTTGAAATAAATATTTCTAAAAGACTTACAGACGATGAGGGATAATACGTCCATTACTGTCCACTACTGATTTAAGGCTTATAATGACAGGAACATAAAGAAAAATGAGAACATTTTTATTTTATTCAGAATCAGTTTGACTTCAGAATGGAAGATGAAGGAAATCAAATGTGGTCATGTCGGCTGGGAACATTTGATGAATGCTTGTGTCATGACATTTCGAGCTTGGGCAACTGTTGACAATTTTTGTTATTCATGCCCCTCATAAACGAACAAAATTAGATGCGTAAAATCATCAAAAACCAGCTAAAAAATAACTGGTTTTCCAGGGTATCACCATAAATCCTTCTGCCGTGAAGTCAGTAATCAAATCAGTTCTTTCCCCAGATATTACATTTGTAATGCAAATGTGATTGATGTTGCTTATCCCTGAGCAGAATAAAAGCAGACAGCGGAAGAACACATGGGAGGAATATGCATTAAAATACTCAACTTATTTTTCATAATTATAACACCTTTATGAATTTTACCACCCCACGTGAACAGAGCATACACAGAGTTTATGCTTTTGATTTTACAAAATGCTGCATTCCGATATATTAGTTGAATTTACTCATTGGTTTTTGGTTCTATCATTTCAATTATATGGAGTAAAGTGATTAATTTAAACCATAACTAACCATACTCATTCTGTGTAATGAACGTGTTTAGCATAGAGAGCTAATGGGAAATAAACGCTTTATTCACGGTCCCAAGATGCCCAGTTTCACGCTCTCTTTCGCTCCACTTATTGAAAATGAATTGTGACCCGTGCTGTACTGTACCGCCCCCTCTCACTTCGGCTGCTATCTGTCAGCACCACAAAAATAGGATAACTCGTCTGTCCATAAAAAGCATCTCTTTAGAAACCAAAAATGCTGTACAGTACAGGTCAAGTTTATAAAGTGACAAAATATAAATGCACCCCAAATCCTACACCCACTGACACAGGGCTCGACAATGTGAGCTTTTCAGTTACACAAAAAAAGTGTGCAAATGAAAGAAAAAAAAAGTTGTTTTTGGAGTATATGTGCAAAAAAATAAAAATACACGTGGGTACTTAAAAAGTCTAAAAAAAATCTTGAAAGGTATAACAAATGTCTTAATGATAATTTTAACAGGTCTTAAATTTGGGAATAGAAAAACATTAATCGTGATACAGATCATTAAACTTCAAAAGGCTTTGATTTTGTAAAATAAATATGAGCAGTGCATGCTTCAAGGTCAAAACGCAGCACAGGTTTGCAATACGGCATACAAATAATGCAAATGAAAATAAATACTGCACATTTATGCCCAGCAAGCAATTGCTTATGATCTATTTTTCATAGATTATTTACTTTATATTTTGAGACATTGTTTACTTTATGGTGTTT
>CM049810.1:7878933-8020403 GCA_027422405.1 Ptychobarbus kaznakovi
TATGCCCGGGCTGGCCACCAGATGTCTCTGTGTTGAGCACATGGCTTGTTGTGTTTGGTGTAGTGCCATGTGCTTTCTCCTTGTCTATTGTCCCCTCCATCTGTTATCTAATCATTTGTTTCAGTTGCTCCACCTGTGTCTCCCTCCCTCGTTTGTCTCTCTATTTAGCCTCCTGGTGTCTGTAGTCCTGTGTTGATCTGTTGTTTGTGAAACTTTGTTTTACGCTGCCTGCCTGCCTGCCTGCCCGCCCCCCGCCCTCTTTGTGGTGGAAATTGTTCTTTGTTTTATTTTATTAATAAAAAAGAGCCCATTCTCCTGCATTTGAGGTCCTCGCCTCATCTCTCTCTTCACGCATCCTGACACCGACATAAATGAAAATCTAGGAAGAGAGTCAGGTGTACTAAATAATTAACCACCTCAATTTTTTGTTATTTGCAACTGTATTAACTAAATGTCTGAATATTTTTATTAGGTCTAATTCTGACTGAAAGCTTCAATCTCAGCCGCGGTCATTGCATTGCAAAAAGCGACCACATTATGCAGATTTTCCTTAGCCTTCTACAGAAGAAAGTCATACAGATTTGGAATGATGTGAGGATGAGTTATTTGAAATAACTAATCTCTTAATTTTAATACATTGTCAAATGACCTTTTCAGTGAGCAAGCACTAAAGTTACTATAGGTGCTTCATAGATCAAAATTCTCTTTTTCATCCAATCCAACTGTCAAACGGGGGAGAGCTACAGCATGAACACCGCTCAAGTGCTCACTGACTTCACCGAAATGCTCCATCACTTCTTTGCCATTTTTGACATTTCGATCTCACTAGCTTTTATAAATTGATGGCATCTCTAGTTCTCTATAGCAAAAAACCCATTTGTTCAAATAGAAATCAGTGAATCATGGCATAGTCTGGAGTGTTGTGACTGGATTCAATGGCCCATGTGTATCACACAAAGAGGTAAATGGTATCTTTGTCATCAGCTGCGTTGTTTGCAGCAGTGAATTGCTGCCATATGTGGTTAAGTAAGTATGTAAATGCTCCTATATTTGGAAATCTGAACGTCTGAGGTAAGTAGGCCAGCAGTGGCTTAATGTGTTTTAGTTAACTCTCTGGAAGACTGAAACATCTTAGCTGTTGAGGTTCTTAACTTTAACTGTATTTTTAATAAGGCTATCCTGATGAAGAATACTACTATGAAATATTAAGCTGCTATTCAGGCCAATTTCTACTGTGCTATTTATTTTATAGTAGGCCTACAACCATTCTATAAACAAGAAGAGACTATCATGTAACTTACATTTTAGACACAATGCGCCTAGTTGTGTTTTTTTCTCCTCCAATGAAACCAGTCCACATTAAGTCAAAGCAGCAATGCACAACAGCAGTAGCATTCCTGATAGAATCTCTAGCTACGTTTACATAGACACTTTTTGCTTCCGTCGGAATGAATTCATTCTGATTGACGAATCCGAACGTAGGGTTTACATGAAGGCTAAATAAAGTGATCGGGTCGATGTAAGCGTTTATGTCACAAGCCTCTGATCGGATTTATTTTTTTGACATGAGCACACTGCATGAATATTCTGAGTTTCCCCGCTGTTGTCGCGTATTGTTTTAAAAAGCACATTGATATTTATTTACTTCGGTCCTAATTAGTCGACGAACCAGCACATTAACTATTGTGCAGTGCTGCTTACTTTAGAAAGCAGTAAAAGTGCCCCTTCCCTTGCCCAAAACCAGTCGTCAAGTCACCTTTATCTATATAGCGCTTTTAACAATACAAATTGTGTCAAAGCAACTGCACAGTATCAAAACAGGAAAATGTTTTAGTTAAAAGCATTTCATTATTGAATTCAGTGATGTCATTGTCCAGCTCAGTTCAGTTTAATAGTATCTACCGTGCAATCAAGTCTGTAATATCGCTGGAAATGAAGTGGTTCCCAACTATGCAAGCCAGAGGCGACAACGCCAAGGAACCAAACACTCCATCGGTGACAGAACGGAGAAAAAAACCTTGGGAGAAACCAGGCTCAGTCGGGGGCCAGTTCCCCTCTGGCCAGACGAACCAGTAGTTTGTTCCAACTGCAGCAAAGTCAGGTTGTAAGGGCTCCACTGGTTCCAGTGGTCCTATCCCGATGCTGTCTTGGTGACGAAGTCCTCACTGGAGATCTGTCTCTGGGGCTCATCTATGTGTCCTGTCTCCGCTGACGTTCAGAGCTGTAGAGGTCGTCTCTAGGTGCTGATCAACCATCTGATCTGGATACGGACTGGATCTGGTGACTGCAGTGATCATCTGGGCTGGGTAAGGACCGGATCGGGTGGCTACGGTGACCTCGGAATAAGAAAGAAAAAGACTAATAAGATGTCAATCTTCTTATTATGTAACAAATACATCATGTTTTATGGGAAGTGTTCCCGGTTCCGGTTGACCTAATTAATGCAGCCTAACAATCCTTTAACGGATTTGAATATTTGAAGTGTAATAGTGTGTTTATGAGTACACCAGGTTAAAGAGATGGGTCTTTAATCTAGATTTAAAACTGACAGAGTGTGTCTCTGCCTCCCGAACAGTGTTAGGTAGATTGTTCCAGAGTTTGGGGCGCTAAATAGAAAAAGGATCTGCCGCCGGCAGTCGATTTTGATATTCTAGGTATTATCAAATGGCCAGAGTTTTGCGATCGTAACGGAGCGTGGAGGACTATAATGCGATAAGAGTTTGCTCAAATACTGAGGAGCTAAACCATTCAGGGCTTATAAGTAATTAACAAGATTTTAAAATCTATACGATGTTTAATAGGGAGCCAGTGCAGTGTTTGACATAACCGGACTAATGTGGTCATACGTCCTGGTTCTAGTAAGAACTCTAGCTGCTGCATTTTGGACCATCTGTAGTTGTTTTATTAAGCGTGCAGAACAACCACCTAATAAAGCATTACAATAATCTAACCATGAGGTCATAAACGCATGAATTAACATTATGCATTTGACATTGAGAGCATAGGTCTCAGTTTAGATATATTTTTAAGATGAAAAAATGCAGTTTTACAAATGCTAGAAACGTGACTGTCAAAATTGAATTAACTAGATCTCTGGGGTCAAGTTGTGTTTTTGTTTTTGTCGTCTGTGAATGAGTCTTATACAAGGACTGGTGGGAGTTGTCCTGCCCACTTCACAGACGCTGAGTGAAAGCAGCGTTTTAGATGAATGTGACACTCATTTATGATGCTTTTATTCACCGGAAGAACAACTCGTTCCGCCCGTAATATGTCATTACGGTATTTTTATGTCACTGCATGCACAGTACTTTTCAGTTTCGGTTTTTCAATCCAATCTGATTATGTCCTCTCGTTTGGATTACAAAAGGAATAAACCACCCCTTACAATTCGATCAAAATTTTTATCCGATCTGGCCAATTAAATCCGATTGACGTGTTACATTTGACTTTTTATTCTGATCGTGCTTCTAGTCCATTACGATCGATTATTAGGGTCCATGTAAACGCAGCTTCTGATGTTGTGTGAATGATTCAATTTACTCATGCAGACGGTCACTTGTTTTTGTTTCTGAATTAATCAGTATTGTTGAATTAATTGCTTTTAGTAAACGGCTCACTCGTGTTGTTTCATGTATTTTAGAAAACCGTGATATGATTCACTGAATCTATTTGTTCAAAAACACTGATTCATGAGTGATGAGTGATGTTAGCTCTGCAAAAAAACACCATAAAAGTGCTTCACATCACCAGTTTGCTATATCCCATATCTTCTGAAATCATACAGAACTTTTTGTGTAGGTTTCCTTTCAAATATAGTGCTTTTGGACATGATACAGTCAAAAATGTCACCTTTTAAATGTAAAATAATCATAATGGTTTGAATGGTGAGTAAATGATGATATTTGGCAAAAAATGTATAAATAATCATTTTGAGCTGAACTATTATTTTATAAAAACATTTTCAGAATTTGGTTTGTATATAGACCCCTTTTACTGCCAGTCAGAGTCAACATTTGTGCTTTTAAGATATGATTAATTGGGCATTGATGTATTCTGAACTTTTATTGTAATTCTCTAAGACCCTTATTTGAAGCTGAATATTTGAGACAGAACAAATTACTAATTATATCTATCGTTCCATACTTGGTCACCAGTCAGTTTTGGATGTTTTATTTCATTACCGACTGTCACGGTCCTGCTGGTATGCCCGGGCTGGCCACCAGATGTCTCTGTGTTGAGCACATGGCTTGTTGTGTTTGTGTAGTGCCATGTGCTTTCTCCTGTCTATTGTCTATCCCCTCCCATCTTGTTATCTAATCATTGTTTCAGTTGCTCCACCTGTGTCTCCCTCGTTTGTCTCTCTATTTAGCCTCCTGGTGTCTGTAGTCCTGTGCTGATCTGTTGTTTGTGAAACGTTGTTTTACGCTGCCTGCCTGCCTTGCCTGCCCGCCCGCCCTCTTTGTGGTGGAATTTGTTCTTTGTTTTATTTTATTAATAAAAAGACCCATTCTCCTGCATTTGAGTCCTCGCCTCATCTCTCTCTTCACGCATCCTGACACGGACATAAATGAAAATCTAGGAAGAGAGTCAGGTGTACTATATAATTAACCACCTCCATTTTTTGTTATTTCCAACTGTATTAACTAAATGTCTGAATATTTTTATTAGGTCTAAATCTGACTGAAAGCTTCAATCTCAGCCGCTGTCATTGCATTGAAAAAGCGACCACATTATGCAGATTTTCCTTAGCCTTCTACAGAAGAAAGTCATACAGATTTGGAATGATGTGAGGATGAGTTATTTGAAATAACTAATCTCTTAATTTTAATACATTGTCCAAATGACCTTTTCAGTGAGCAAGCACTAGAAGTTACTATAGGTGCTTCATAGATCAAAATTCTCTTTCATCCAACTGTCAAACGGGGGAGAGCTACAGCATGAACACTGCTCAAGTGCTCACTGACTTCACCGAAATGCTCCATCACTTCTTTGCCATTTTTGACATTTCGATCTCACTAGCTTTTATAAATTGATGGCATCTCTAGTTCTCTATAGCAAAAAACCCATTTGTTCAAATAGAAATCAGTGAATCATGGCATAGTCTGGAGTGTTTGTGACTGGATTCAATGGCCCATGTGTATCACACAAAGAGGTAAATGGTATCTTTGTCATCAGCTGCGTTGTTTGCAGCAGTGAATTGCTGCCATATGTGGTTAAGTACGTATGTAAATGCTCCTATATTTGGAAATCTGAACGTCTGAGGTAAGTAGGCCAGCAGTGGCTTAATGTGTTTTAGTTAACTCTCTGGAAGACTGAAACATCTTAGCTGTTGAGGTTCTTAACTTTAACTGTATTTTTAATAAGGCTATCCTGACGAAGAATACTACTATGAAATATTAAGCTGCTATTCAGGCCAATTTCTACTGTGCTATTTATTTTATAGTAGGCCTACAACCATTCTATAAACAAGAAGAGACTATCATGTAACTTCATTTTAGACACAATGCGCCTAGTGTGTTTTTTTTCTCCTCCAATGAAAACCAGTCCACATTAAGTCAAAGCAGCAATGCACAACAGCAGTAGCATTCCTGATAGAATCTCTAGCTACGTTTACATAGACACTTTTTGCTTCCGTCGGAATGAATTCATTCTGATTGACGAATCCGAACGTAGGGTTTACATGAAGGCTAAATAAAGTGATCGGGTTGATGTAAGCGTTTATACAGTATGTCACAAGCCTCTGATCGGATTTAGTTTTTTGACATGAGCACACTGCATGAATATTCTGAGTTTCCCCGCTGTTGTCGCGTATTGTTTTAAAAAGCACACTTGATATTTATTTACTTCGGGTCCTAATTAGTCGACGAACCAGCACATTAACTATTGTGCAGTGCTGCTTACTTTAGAAAGCAGTAAAAGTGCCCCTTCCCGTGCCCAAAACCAGTCGTCAAGTCAAGTCAAGTCACCTTTATTTATATAGCGCTTTTAACAATACAAATTGTGTCAAAGCAACTGCACAGTATCAAAACAGGAAAATGTTTTAGTTAAAAGCATTTCATTATTGAATTCAGTGATGTCATTGTCCAGCTCAGTTCAGTTTAAATAGTATCTGTGCAATCAAGTCTGTTATATCGCTGGAAATGAAGTGTTCCCAACTAAGCAAGCCAGAGGCGACAACGCCAAGGAACCAAAACTCCATCGGTGACAGAACGGAGAAAAAAACCTTGGGAGAAACCAGGCTCAGTCGGGGGCCAGTTCCCCTCTGGCCAGACGAACCAGTAGTTTGTTCCAACTGCAGCAAAGTCAGGTTGTAAGGGCTCCACTGGTTCCAGTGGTCCTATCCCGATGCTGTCTAGGTGACGAAGTCCTCACTGGAGATCTGTCTCTGGGGCTCATCTATGTGTCCTGTCTCCGCTGACATTCAGAGCTGTAGAGGTCGCCTCTAGGTGCTGATCCATCATCTGATCTGGATACGGACTGGATCTGGTGACTGCAGTGATCATCTGGGCTGGATAAGGACCGGATCGGGTGGCTACGGTGACCTCGGAATAAGAAAGAAAAAGACTAATAAGATGTCAATCTTCTTATTATGTAACAAATACATCATGTTTTATGGGAAGTGTTCCCGGTTCCGGTTGACCTAATTAATGCAGCCTAACAATCCTTTAACGGATTTGAATATTTGAAGTGTATTAGTGTGTTATGAGTACACCAGGTTAAAGAGATGGGTCTTTAATCTAGATTTAAACTGACAGAGTGTGTCTGCCTCCTAAACAGTGTTAGGTAGATTGTTCCAGAGTTTGGGCGCTAAATAGAAAAAGGATCTGCCACCGGCAGTTGATTTTGATATTCTAGGTATTATCAAATGGCCAGAGTTTTGCGATCGTAATGGACGTGGAGGACTATAATGCGATAAGAGTTTGCTCAAATACTGAGGAGCTAAACCATTCAGGGCTTTATAAGTAATTAACAAGATTTTAAAATCTATACGATGTTTAGTAGGGAGCCAGTGTAGTGTTGACATAACCGGACTAATGTGGTCATACGTCCTGGTTCTAGTAAGAACTCTAGCTGCTGCATTTTGGACCATCTGTAGTTTGTTTATTAAGCGTGCAGAACAACCACCTAATAAAGCATTACAATAATCTAACCTTGAGGTCATAAACGCATGAATTAACATTTCTGCATTTGACATTGAGAGCATAGGTCTCAGTTTAGATATATTTTTAAGATGAAAAAATGCAGTTTTACAAATGCTAGAAACGTGACTGTCAAAATTGAATTAACTAGATCTCTGGGGTCAAGTTGTGTTTTGTTTTTGTCGTCTGTGAATGAGTCTTATACAAGGACTGGTGGGAGTTGTCCTGCTCCACTTCACAGACGCTGAGTGAAAGCAGCGTTTTAGAATGAATGGACACTCATTTATGATGCTTTTATTCACCGGGAAGAACAACTCGTTCCGCCCGTCATATGTCATTACGGTATTTTTATGTCACTGCATGCACAGTACTTTTCAGTTTCGGTTTTCAATCCAATCTGATTATGTCCTCTCGTTTGGATTACAAAAGGAATAAACCACCCCTTACAATTCGATCAAAATTTTTATCCGATCTGGCCAATTAAATCCGATTGACGTGTTTACATTTGACTTTTTATTCTGATCGTGCTTCTAGTCCTATTACGATCGGATTATTAGGGTCCATGTAAACGCAGCTTCTGATGTTGTGTGAATGATTCAATTCACTCATGCAGACGGTCACTTGTTTTGTTTCTGAATTAATCAGTATTGTTGAATTAATTGCTTTAGTAAACGGCTCACTCGTGTTGTTTCATGTATTTTAGAAAACCGTGATAGTGATTCACTGAATCTATTCGTTCAAAAACACTGATTCATGAGGACAGTAACTTAACTGGCCTATCTATGTAATGACAATGTATGTTTCTAATTTTGAAAATGCTGAATTTCAGCAAAATAGTAATAGAAACTAGGAATTTTACTACTGATAAAACACCCAAGACACCCAAGTATGGACTGTGGTAGCTGGTACTAAACTTTATTTCTGAACTCTAAATGTGTCCTGTGCTGAGGGTACTTGTGCCTTTAAGAGATGTGATATGCTGTCATGGAAGAATTTAGCTGTATTACACTGATTCCTGCTGAATCTGTAGCTTTTGCACCTGAAGCCTAACCTGAGCGGTGTATACTGGTCATGCCCACTTGTGATAATACTTTTGCCACAATAGTATCTAAAAAGTTTGGAAGGTGCCCGGACTTGGCAAAGGTCAGCATTTTTAGACCTTAAGGTGCCGACTGGTCCATGACATCCAATATCAGGGTTATAGCAGCACTGACTTTTCGAAAATTATTGATCAGTAGATATAACAAGGAGGCACAAGCTTTGAAATCTTAATGAGAAAGAAATCCCTGTGCTTAATGAGCTTAAGCAGGGATCAAATTAGCAGTGGGAGGCATACTATTCTCGACCATGGTTCTGTAAAAAAAGCTAATAAAAAAAACAAAGATATATTATATATATTTACATTTACAGTAGTCAACATTTGAACATTTTGGTTTTAGGAAAACTTTGATGAAAGGTTTTGATCCACTTCAAATGTTGACTATATGTGTGTTTAGTAAAAAAAAAAAGTAAAAAAACCATATATACATAAACAATAATTAAATAAAGAGAGATATTAAAGGTTGGTGGCCTCTTCAAATAAAAAAATATATATATTTATTTTGTCTCATGAGGATGGGAAATAAAAAGGTCTCTAGGGTTACAGAATTTCACATGGTGAAGATGATGTGAACTCCAGTGAGTGAATTAACTAGAATAGAAACCAGCTTATGGCTGTAATAACTCAATTTACATTTAAATAACAGGGGAAAATAGGATAGTAACACAACTGCATTCCCAATAAATCTCATTACATGGAGCTTATAATGATTCCAATTGTGTTTTGACCCTTGTGCTGGAGGCTGAAGCAATGAAGAGGACTAGAACAAGCAAGCAGTGTCCCTGCTTTTTCTTCTCGTAAATGTTTAATGTTTGTTTTCCTATATTCTGTCATGTCACCTTGGTTTTAAAACGCTCTTTCTTACCATAGTTGTTTCAGTTCCTGAATGTCTTAACATCTGTGCTTTGTAATCCAAATTAATCTTTGTATTGTTTTCCCTTGTTTTGTATAATGTTGATTTTGTAAGGCTGTGTTGAGCTGAGAAGAATTATAAAGGTAAGGAAAGAGAAAGTGAGAAATCAGAAACCAGGGATTAGGTTAAGTGGAAATGCTTTAAATTACTCCAGGCTGCATACACACTAGCTGTACTTCAGGTAAATTATGTTAACTGCTAACTATTGAAGTTGTTAGGTAGCTTAGCCTAAAGCTAAGTCAAAGGGCCACTATAGGTTGTGTTAGCTGAGCCACCTAAGGTTGTTTGTTTACAATATGAAACCTCATCTCTGCTGGTCCTCAACACTGGTGCTCCTCAGGGCTGCGTCCTCAGCCCACTCCTGTACTCCCTGTACACACATGACTGCACAGCCACACACAGCTCCAACGTCATCGTCACAACGGTGATAGGCCTGATCACCGACAACGATGAGACGGCCTACAGAGAGAAGGTGAGTACCCTGACTAAATGTGCCAGGAGAACCACCTCTCACTCAACATCGACAAGACCAAGGAGCTGGTGGTGGATTACAGGAGACAGAGCAGAGAACACACACACACACACACCTATCACCATCGATAAGACACCTGTGGAGCGGGTACATAGCTTTAAGTTCCTCGGCGTTCACATCACCGAGGATCTTCACATGGTCGGCTCACACAGATGCAGTGCTGAAGAAGGCACATCAGCGTCTCTTCTTCCTGAGACGGCTGAGGAAGTTTGGAACGAGCCCCAGCATCCTCAGATCCTTCTACACCTGCACTGTGGAGAGCATCCTGACCGGCTCCATCACCGCCTGGCTTGGAAACAGCACCGCTGGCAACCGCAAAGCTCTGCAAAGTGTTGTGCGAACTGCCCGCCACATTATTGGAGGTTCTCTCCCTCCAGGACATCTACATCAGGCGGTGTATAAGGAAAGCCCGGAAGATCATCAATGACTCCAGCCACCCATCCCACAGACTGATCTCTCGATCCCGCACTAGCCGACTGAGGGATAGCTTTTTCCCTCAGGCTATCAGGCTAATGAACAGTCAGAAATAATACACCCTACAGCATACTCCCACTTTACAGTATGCCAAGCACTGCACTTTAACTCTAACACAGTTCAAACTGGACTACACACACACACACTGCACTAATACAACAACCTATCTGCTACCACTGGATACCATCTAATGCACATCCATGACATTTCGTATCCAGCTTATGTATAATCTGTTGCACCTTCGCATATTATTGTGTGTATATTTGTGTACATAATGTAGAATGTGTACAAACGGTGTATAATGTGTATTGATAACAGTATGTCAAATAGTACACTGTGTGTACGGAGCATATGTATGTGTATATTGAACATTGTCATCTGTATAAGTCTGTAAGTATGTACTGTCTATATATAAATTGTTTCTTCACTGTCTGGAGCTCGCTCTCAAGAATGTCACTCACCAAGGCACATGTGCTGTGGTGATGTGACAATAAAAGTGATTTGATTTGATTTGATTGATTTGATATGGCGAAACCAGGTGATGCATGCGCTATCTAGAGTAATCACTTCCTGTGAAAAGTAATTGGTTCCTGTATGCACGGCAGTGCAATTCAAACAGTTTATGAAGAATGTCTGCCGTTCAGTAAAAAAAATACTAATATGGAGTGGCATTTGCAAATTTTATTCATGTAAATGTTTAATTCTCTAAGTATTTGAAAAGGTATTTTGCGTGGGCAGGAGATGGCGCCTAGATGGTGACTCACAACAGGATGTAGATTTCGGAGGAAGAGGCTCTTGATGCTGGGTGTCCTCCTCCATCTCAGGTTCACTGTGAGCTTTGTGAGTAGTCGAGTCAGTTACATTAAGACTTTATTTGAAGTTTTCTGGCTGACGGGGTAGGACGCTCCATACCTCCAGGCTGAAGGTTATCCAAATTAGATACAGTCTATCTTGGGTGGTCACATTAGTTTGCAGGTGGAAGTCAATGTCTTGCAGGTAGCCATGGACATTATGGTCTCCTGCATCGTGTGGTGCAAAGTGGTCAATGTTTCTGGCCAATCGGTTTTTGGCAATCACTTCACGTGCCATTTCAGATTTTGTCTAGTTTAATCCTTTTCTTTCTGTGCCTGTAGAGCTTTTCAGGAAGCTGGATGATGAGCTGTTAAGCAGAGGGCTAATTGATGAGTCTTAAATTATGACATAAGACTGACCTTATTGTCAAATTATTACTCAGAACTTACTGATGTTTCGCAACAGGCTTGCTCTCTGAAGAAATGAAGAACATTTAGATTTAATTAACAGAGACAAATCACTCCACTACACATAACCTGTATAAAAGTCTTTAGTTAAATGAGGCTAACTGCTAACTATTGAAGTTGTTATAGCAGTATGTTTGATACACATATTCATAAAAATAGGCAAAAACTCTTTCCGGTGAGATTCTTAAGTGCGGATCTGATGGCTATTTTACTATCCAATGGGCCACAGGAGAAGATTTGTGAATGGCAGTTAAGCGATGGTTTTCCCAGACGCGTCCTGGCCAGGATTTCTATATTGCCTAAAATATCTGGGTTTTGGCTTTGTTTGCGTGTGCAGACCGATCGGTGTATGACATCAAAGTACCATACAGATGGTTCCTTATGCTTTCAAAATGCTCTCAAAAAATACTTTGATGTCAAACACTGATCGGTCTGAGCTGCGCTGCTTTAAGTCGAACACACTTAATATGTATGCGTATTTGCATTGCTTTGATTCCACCTTTTTTCACAACCGTAGATTCCACTTTTCACACACCTGATTATTACATGTATGTTCATTATGTACAATACTTGCATGTTATTGGTCAAACTACTTTTGGATCATTACCTTCAGCAAGTACGAAAACAGGAAAACAAAGCCAAAACAAATCCTGGCAAGGATGTGTCCAGGAAAAATTGCACGTATGGTCACCCTGTAGGCTGCTAGGTTGTGCTAGCTTAGCCACCTGAGGTGGAATGTTTACAATATGGCATCACCAGGGGCACGTTCAAGCTCACACCGTCCAACATTTTGCTACGGTTTCCGGGTTGAACGACATGGTTTCCTGGAAACGGTGTGCAACTGGGTGTGCAAAAGGGTTTGAGATACTTTTTCTCTTATTTGGTGGGTGTGTAAAATATGTCAGCCCAATCAGCAGCAACGAGTATATAAACCACGCGGTATTAAAGAGACCGCTCGCACAATGGGTCCAAGTGAAGAAATTTAATATGGGTCTGCTGCAGCTCGGTATACGCAACAATTGAAGATATTAGAAAGCATGTTTGTTGTAAGAGTTTTATAGTAACATAGCATATAACATGATGATGATGAATTTGTAAGTAAATGTAATTAACATCAAAATCAATTACTAGAGCAAGTATATTGTTTTCACATGTTTATTTACATTAAAGGCAAAATAGGTGAAATAATAAGAGCACAAGTATAGATCTGGAACTTCTTTAAGTCTGTCTAAATATAATTTAGTATCATGTAGTAATTGCAATGTCTTCTGGTCCATATCCTTTCCTTAGGAAGGTGAGTTAGACACTGATTAATGTAACATAAAAATACTATACATATTTATTTATATATTTTGCTATTGTATTGTGGAATGACACTTTCATAAACTTTTCTATGCTCCTCTGATTATATAATGGTAAATATTACAATATCATAGCACAACAACAGTGATCAGCAATAATGATAAGCCTAATACTCACAATAAAAATAATAAGGTCATACAGATCATAACACAGTCTCGGAGGTAAGAAGTTGATTATCCTTCACCTGAAATGTTTGTCTTTTCATCCTGAAATGCGAGGCAAATGTTGGATCACAATAATTAGGAACCAGTTTCCACAAATCCCTTCACTTCGATTGGGATGTTCTCTTTTATTCTTGACGGCAAGGGCAGTGACTGTAACATCGAGCGTATTTTGCAGTATTAAACACGTATTTATACCGATTTCATCAGGCTCCGAAAATTCTTCAAAAAGAACACAAAGAATGGCCAGCTAAAGAAGAACAGCTGCCATAGTTACAACACTTGCGTCATCAGAACAGGGTGTTCAACGCACCACCGTTTCCGTTTAATAAACGTTTTGCACCGTTTTTTCGGGGCTGAACGTAGCCCAGGTGACGCATGCAATATCCGGAGTTTGTACTTCATGTGAATCGTTGTTAACATGGGAACCAATGCAGGGCAGTGAAATTCAAACAGTTTATGAAGAATGACTGCTCAAAAGAGGAAATAAGTCGTGCTCAGTGTTACAGCGCATGCTTTCAGTTATTCAAGAACTTCTTGTTAGATTCAGTAAAAAATTGAAGAATAACAGATTAGCCACATCTGTTGTGTAAATATAGATTATAAAGTGTATTTTTTACAAATAGCCTACGTATAACATTTTATTTAATTCCTGTAATGTATCTGTTTGGCTCTTCACAACTGCTATTTCTGTGAATGGAGAATGCCCACCGATTACCGATTTAATGAGACATTTGTAAGCTCTTTACTAAACAACAACGTTGTCTGTTCTCTTGCATGCACTAGTAAGTATGATTCATTTTATATGTTAGTCAATCCTCCTTTTATCATAGCTTTGGAAATCTCGATTGATTCCAGGGAATCATTTCATCCTAAACAGCGTGCTCTCCCTCAGGTCCTGTGGCACACTTTGGCTGCATCCGGAAACTCATACTCTCCGAGTAGGTACTTCTTTTGAATAAGCCATTAAAAGTAAGTTCTATGTGGTATGAATGTGTGTAGTATGTACTGTAGAAAGTACTACATTCATCATGTTGTCATTGTCATGTGACCTACCATCGCTTAACTGCCATTTACAAATCTTCTCCTGTGGCCTCATTGGATAGTAAAATAGCCACCAGATCCACACTTAAGAATCTCACCGGAAATAGTTTTTGCCTATTTTTATGAATATGTGAATCAAACATACTACTCTGTTCACATATTTCAACTAACTATATAATATAAAAAGGAGGCCTACTTGATCCTACCTGATGCTCATTGGACAGCAGTGAAGGACCGCCCACTCACTTGTCAATCACCCAATGCGCTAGGAGTATCTCTAAAAGAAAACAGCTGGCTGATGAAAAAAGTGCCAATATTCCATGATCCAATCAGGTCCATATGGATAAAAGCAGGACTTTAAAGGCAGCAGAATGACTTTCTGTAGATTGGATTTATCAGGTAGGCTGCATTAGTGAACACTGCACTTTCTGAAATCCGAATACATAAGCACAAATAGGATTAGTGTCCACAGCAGTATGGGGACAATTTTTCCCTCCACCAACTCTTACTTCATTGAGCTGTCATTACTATACAGGGCAGAAGAATAAGCAGATGAGAAAATGCATAATTTGTGTAGCTCGTCGAAATGTGAATTATTCCTACACAAGAAAGAGGATAAATTCATTTATTTTATAATCACTGTTCAAATGATTCAGAATTACCCCAGCGTTCCTTGATCGACTGTGACACTCTGGCTTTATGAGATGTGATTACAGACAATTAAATGCCAATGAAAGTTCACCGCCCCTGTCATTCAGATGAGCAGGTTAATGTCATTGTTCATTTTCCACGGAGTGACTCCACTACTCCTCCATCGACTCTGGACCTTGTATAAGCCAAGGTCAATAAAAAATGTGAAGGTTAAGAGAATATAGTAGCACATTGGAATTTTGCTCATATTCCAACATGGCGGAAAAGCAGTGGGAGGAAAATTAGCGCCGCTAATGCTAATGAGGTCGACTCTGACACATTTGATCTGACATGAACATTTCTGAAATCAGACCATCATGCTGTCCTATGTGAAATGTGAATGTTTCATTAGAGATACTGCACTTTGCATGTGAGGGCGATGCAAGTTTACAAGATCAATTCTGATAAAGGTATGGATCTGCAGTTTAATGAGCTGGACAGCTACAGATTATTGATCGTGTAGCTGTTCAAACATTTAGCCATTAGCAGGCCCGACAAATAGCTGCTATGAATTATGGTGTCACTTGATCTTTTGAGGCTTCACTCTACAATGAGAGCTTTGAAGAGTTGAAGGGTGCAGGGGTCGAAAATTATGGTTATGATCGACATTCTTTCAAATCTAAAGGAGCTGCTCTTACAGTTACTCAAAGGCTTGTGCTAATGAATAGTAGTTGAACCTCACTTAAAATCCTAATACATCTTTTTACCTCACTAATAACCACTTTTAAAATGCAAAATGTGTGCATGAAAGAACTTAATATTTTTATTCCACAGCATTACACTGAACTCAATTTCAAATAAATGCCGTTCTTTTAAACTTTCTATTCATCACAAAATGTATCATGGTTTTCACAAAAATATTTAGCTGCACTGTTTTGAACACTGATAATATGAAATGTTTCTTAAGCAAATCAGCATATTAGAATGATTTCTGAAGGATCATGAGACACTGAAGACTGGAGTAATGATGCTGAAAATTCAGCTTTGCCATCACAGGAATAAATTACATTTTAAAATGTGTAATAATAATAATAAACATTTTGTATTGTAATAATATTGTAAAATATTACAGTTTTTACAGCATTTTCCCTGTTTTTCAATATTTCAGTGTATTTTTGAAGTGTATTTATATAGAGGAAGAGAGAGGTTCTGATGCGGTGCAAAGAATCAAAAGTCCATTAGTTGAAACCTTGAAAAAAATCTTATGAATGTAAATGTGGCAACCAACACAGAATCCTAATACATTCAGCAAAATGACTTGGCAGAATGTCCCATTTCAATCAATATGTTACATCAGCATGTTTTTACTGGTAAAATGAAACATTTGGGAAATTGTGCAGTTATATTTTTCACTTGGGCACTGATGTATTTTCTGTTAAATAGGAGGCAGAAGATGTTCAACTCTCTTTTAGCTGTTCTGCGCTATAAATGAACAGCACATGTTCTTGCCCGTGCTTTGATTTTGCTGTGTTTGTGTCTTTATCTTGTCATTTGTCCTTTGTTTTCCACATCTGTCTGCTGAATAACAGGTATTCTCGAGAAAAGGGAAAAGGTGAGAAAGGAAAAATAGAGAAAGATGGAATTCTGTGGTGTGTAAAAATGTGTGTGACAATAAAAGCAAGGCTGAGGATAGAAGCAAGAAGTAGAAGTAGGTCTGTTTGGTCAGATATGGCTAATCCGCTCACAGCTTGACAGAACAGGAGCCCAGAACTTTTTCCTCCAAGCCTAAAAGCCATCAAACTTAAAGCTTTTCTTCTTGTCAACATTCTTTTAAATGATCTTTTTGGATTGGACATGGAACATTTTATTGCCATTTCAAAGCTCAAGAGACTTATAGGACATGTGAGACGTCTTTCACTTAAGTATCAACTTTATAATTTACATACTTTGTTCTCATATCCCTACATTTTTCGGGAGAAATAAAAGACACATTTAATTTAATTTCATTTCATTACATTTTATTCTGACTGAATGAGTTCTGATTAAAATCTCAGATTTTTGACAGCAGACTTTGGTATCTTCACAAGTCTGAGCAGTGTGAGAAATGTTCCAGTGTATATTTGTGTTTGAGCTCAGGGGAACATCAACGGTTTGTGTTTACATTTTTTTTTCAGCTCTGAGCAATTTTAGTTAAACACAGATATATCTGTTGATTTTTTTTTTATTTTCTTTTTTTTCTTTTCTTTTTTGAACGCAGTGGCCAATTAAGTTAAAGTGAGTCACTCTTGAAATTGCAATGACTGACATAGTGATGACCATAACAATGGATGGGACAAATAAATGTCAAAATAGATGATTAAATGGATAGTTCACCCTAAAAGGAAAATTCTCTCATCATATTCTCACCATAAAGTTAAAGCATATCCTCATCACTTTCAGAAGCACACTCATTGATCTGAAACTGGGCCTGGCAGTTTCAAATGAATTTCCTTTACTTTTGGAATGCAAAATATGTACCAAAATGTATATTTTAGTATTATTTTGAACTACTATTATATTGAACTCATCAGTTTGATGTGCATTCACGCGCCGCCACTTCTTCAGTGAACGAATACCCACTTAATCACAGAACAAGCCTTTTTGCAAAATGGAAATACTCTTCGTGAGTTTTAAAGATACAAATGTAAGATGTAAACTAGATATGTTGAGGAAAACAGGTCTCAAATTCATTAAACAACAGGCCTCTGGTAGATTTTATTCAATTTAGATGTAAATTAAGTTTCTAAATACATTCTGCACGTGTGCATAGAAACGAAGGTGCTTGTGCGTGAGTTTAAAGCGTACATAATAATAATCTTTTACATTGTAGTCCTTTCATTTTTAATGGCATGTTTGTGTGCTGTTGCGCATCCCTGTGTGTGTAATAGGCAGAGAGTATGCATGTTGTGCACCCGCCTATAGGCGCATATTATATATTATGCCCTATAAATAAATAAAAAAATACTGCGCAATTGACTTTACACCAAGTTTTAGTTGGCCAATGGCAAAAATCATTTTCAGTTACCTCAAAAAAGCAATGCGCCAACAATGCGCCTGAACAGACCTTGCTGTGAACACAGGTGCATTTTCTATTTAAACAATGTGGCGCACGTCCTGATTTTGCTGAGTTAGATGTGTTCCTGGGTCAACATATATTGTATTTTTTAATCCAAAAATATTGTATTTTTTTTTTAATCCATGAAATGAAAGTACAAGCACAAACACTGATTGTAAGCCTAAACTTCACAAAAATGATAAACTTGTTCTTCAAATCTGATTGGTTAATAATAATGTTGTTCCAGGGTCAACAAAGATGTTGACCCAGGAACATGTCGCACTTGGTAAAATCAGGTTCTGCGTTGCGCTACACTCTTAAAATAAAGGTGCTTAAACGGTTCTTCACAGAGATGCCATAGAATAATCATTTTTGGTTCCACAAAGAACCATTCAGTCAAAGGTTCTTAAAGAACCATCTCTTTCTTACCTGTTTATAATCTGAATAACCTTCTTTCACCACAAAACCTTTTGTGAAACAGAAAGGTTCTTCAGATGTTAAAAGTTCGTTATGGAACCATTTAGATAAAAAGGTTATTCTATGACATCATGAAGCACCTTCATTTTTAAGAGTGTAGACGTGAAAATGATAACTGCGTCAGGCTGAAACTAGCTAAAAAACACTTGTGTTGCACCCTGTGTTTAGGTCCCAATGACTTTATTTAACAAAATCTTCACTTCCCTTCCCTATTCTCAAAGATTCATAACATTACGATTGAACCACTCATATCAAATTGACTAGTTTAACAATGTCCTTACTACCTTTCTGGGCCTTTAACGTGGTAGTTGCTTTGCTGTCTATGCAGGGTCAGAAAGCTCTCGGATTTCATCAAAAATACCATAATTTACGTTACGAAGGTCTTATGGATTTGGAACGACATGAGGGTGAGTAGTTAATGACAGAATTTTCAGAGTTTTGGGATGAACTAACCCTTAAGGTCTCTTTTGAAACTATATCTAATTCTGTAAAAAGAGGAGAAAGCTTTTTTTTAAAGCAAAGTCTTTTAATTAGTTTTCCATTTAATCCCATACTGTCTAGGATAAACGATAGAGGCAATAATGAGATCTAATTTGTGATTTTAATTTCATATGGGAAGTAGGCTACTGGGCAGTCTAACCTGACACTTATATGTAGCAAAAAGTTATTTAGCCTATACGATTTTTGAGCTAATGTGACGTCAACATTCAAACACTAAGCACAAGAACAACTACTGGCCCGGGGGGGGTGGGGGGTATTATGTTCCTGTCTAATACAGCTTATCAGCCCACTTTAAAACAGCTCTAATGATAAAGTGCCTAATCACACTGCATCATTCAGTTATGTCACACAAGCCAGTCAACATTACACAAATTACACACAGCTTGGTGTTTGTGTTTGAATTGTGCTGGATATTGCTTCCTTTATTGACTACAACATATACCATAACTGAGGTCATGTCTGATAAAACTGAGCAGAAAAAATATTAATAACCACCTAAAGTACATTTGTATCTCTCATTTATTTTTTGAAACACAAAAAAATATGATTTGGTACCCCTTCCAACTGTGTCCAATGAGCAAGTAAAAGTATCTGTGAGATGATGAACTGTATGAATTCAAAAGCCAAGCGTCTATTCAACACTTGAGTTTTTTTGGCACATTATCACTGCAAAACCTTACACATTAACACATGGCCACTGATGTGTTTCATCATGAGATCATGATAGCTGCAACTATTGTTGTTATTTTATTAGCGTCACTGACACGATAATGAAGCATAATTATTTAGCAGCTATCAGATGGGACCGTGACAGTCGCTCTGCTCATTTCAGCTTCTCTTCGCACGGTAATGCTGATGCCTCTCATCAACTGCCACAAGACAGATGACTTTTCTCTACTAATAGTCCCAGTTTCCTTTGTTAAATTGCCAGACTTTGAAGCGAGAACTTTGAGGCCTTATTTAATTAACCCCACGTGAGCTATGCTTGTTTTTCTGTGTGATTACAAAAGAGATGGCAGGTGCAGCAGGGAGATCAAGTGTTTATGTCAGCCATGCACTTTCTTTCACTTTTCCAGTTCTTCGCAGTAGGCTTACTGCTCAGACATTCCCGCTGGCAAAATAGTAGACATACACAATGTTAAGCCAAGACAGCCCGGTGAGAGGACTGTGTCATGTAAATTTGAATCACATCAGCACAACAACACAAAGAGCAGAGACACCAACGACCCCTCGGTAAGATGTCCCATTCACCTTTAAATTTCCACTTGACCATAAATGTGAGCACAACATATTTCAGCTTGCAGTAACTGCTTATGCTTATCTTTATTTTGACGTGACATCTGAACATCAACATTTATGAGATTCATTCTATCTGAACAGGTTTAAGGTGGATTGGTGAATGGTTCAATTGGATTTTAGGTGTAAAATGTTTTTGTTTTTGTTTTATTTTGGAAATACATTTAAATTTATACCTTACAGGTAAGACGACCCTTATAAATTATTATTATTTCATAATTAAATTAACAAAAACAACATGCTGTTAACAAAAGCAACAGCTTTCTATGTTTTACTATTAAGAAAGGATACCATTCACACATCTGGACCAAAATATTGGTCAAATCTGTGGGCCTTTTTACACTTGACCACTTGTGTTTCCTTAGACTAGATTGATCACGTATCTGAGTTGAGAAAATGCATGAAGTCACAATGGGCTCCGTGATTTTAATTATCAGAACAGATATGGAGAAATTTAGCATCACTTGCTCACCAATGGATATTCTGCAGTGAATGGGTGCCGTCAGAATGAGAGTCCAGACAGCTGATAAAAACATCACAATGATCAACATGTAATCCACACGGCTCCAGTCCATCAATTAATGTCTTGTGAAATGAAAAACTGTAGAAACTAAACCATAATTAAGATATTTTAACTTTAAACCATTACCTCCAGTCAAATACAAGCCCTTCATACAAGATTCAGCTCAATAATAATTTAATAATAATTTAGATTGGTTTAATATCATTCAAGTTACAATTCAAGTAAAACATTTTAACAGTTGAATCCATTGGTGAGCAAGTTAAATTCCTTTTGATGAAGAAACAAACAAATCTACATCTTGGATGGCCTGAGGGTGAGTACATTTACAGCAAATTTAATTATTGTGTGAACTATTCCTTTAACACTGCACCATTTGATTGATTGGTTGATTGATTGGTTGATTGATTGGTTGATTGATTGTTGGTTGATTTTGATTATGATTGATTGATTTGATTGTTTGATTGATGATTGATTGATTGATTTGATTGATTGGTTGATTGATTGTTGATTGATTGGTTGATTGGTTGGTTGGATTGATTGATTGATGATTGATTGAATGATTGATTGATGATTGATTGATTGATGAATGATTGATTGATTATTATTGATTGATTGATTGATTGATTGATTGATTGATTGATTGATTGATTGATTGATTGATTCGAGATTTTCAGATTTTCCCCAGGGCAAAATGACAATTAAATTTGATACAGTTTAGCACTTAATGCACATTGCGTTAGCTTTGGGGCATTAATCGCTCTTCCTTAACTCTGGCTTTTAAGACATGCACAATTCCACTCATGCAAGTGCACACTTTTTCTTCTTTGCACAAATATGCATGAACATCATTTTATGAAGTTTTCAAAGTGCTGCATAATCATAAATCACAAAAAGTCCATGCTACACACACACACACACCCGTGTGAGCTGACTCAGCACAATCATTTTTCTGTACCACTGCTTTAGTATTCTGTCACAGTCGCAAAAGAAGCACCACTACACAAATATCTCAGTAATATCTCAGCACTGCTGCTTTAACACACATCATCATCTTTATAGAGATCCCCTCAACAAACAAAATAATAAATTAAGCTGCACTTTCTGTAATAAAATAATTTCCAATATAGCAAGAAATGAGCAGCACTTTGATTCATGAAACTATGTTCCACTCAATAATGATCCAATGAAGAGGCGGAAGAAAGTCAAAGAATTACGAGGTTTCACCAAATAAGCTACAGCTGAAAAAGTGAACGAGTAAATAAGGCTGAGGTGGCAGATACTCAACATGCATATTATATCTGAATAAACTCACTTGCATATATGCATTAGATGATGTGGAACTCTATGGAAGCCCATTTCTGTCAATGAAAAAGGTAATTATGACTCAAAAATCTGAAAATCTGATTTGTGAGATAAAAACTCGCAAGATATAAATGTGCAATTCTAAAAAATAAGTCACAATTGTGAGATATAAACTCTGAATTCAGACTTTTTTGTTACAATTTTGACTTTTTAAAATTGAATTAGCAATTAAATTTCTTCCCCCACCATGGAAAATAAATAAATAGTATAGTAATAGTAGTCATTTTGACTATTTATCTAAAAAAGTTGACTTTTCTCTAAATTTGCCAGGTTATATCTTACAATTCTGACTTTTCTAATCAGATTTGCACATATTTCTTTGAGTTTATATCTTACAGTCTGACTTTTTCTTGACAATTCAACAAAAAAATTCTAAACTGCGAGATATAAACGGGCAATTCTGAGAAAAGAAGTCGTCAACTCAGAATTCACAGTTCTCACAATTCTGACTTTTTTAAATTCAATTCGTAATTAAATGCCCATAAAAAACACCATGAAAAATAAATAAATTAAGTAATTGTGACTTATTTCAAATTCTGCCTTTTTTCTCTTGCAAGTTAATATCTTGAAGTTCTGACTTTTATAATCAGATTAGTGCATATTTTTTATTTGAGTTTATATACACTTCTGACTTTTTAGAAAACAGATTAGTTTTATTTGTGAGATAAAAAGTCGTTTACATGTATTTATTTATGTACTAAATTATTATCCCCTGGCAGAAACAAACTTCCATAGTAACTGTGATCTAAATCAGGAAATTTAACTGATGAAGAACATAAAATACTGATCATATAAAATACTTTATAATACTGAAGTACTATAATTTTTCCTAAACGTGTAAAAGTTAAAGGTTTGCAATGAATACAATAACAAACTACCTGAAAACACGCATGACCTCAGAACTCATCCTCAAACATGAAACATAATTGGTGCTCTTCTCAATCACATGTGAATTCACATTTTGGAGATGCCAGTGTGTGGGAAGCCCATAAAGAGATGCTAACGATGACTCATAACAGCAATTCCAGTGGCACCAGTGAAATTACAATATCACAGCCCCTCAACACCTATTAAAGAGAAGAATGTCAACATCATTTAGTAACCTAATAAAGCACTTTCATTTTGCGTAGCACATTATCGGCTCATAAAATTGTCCGAATATTTCATTGTTCTCCTCTGGTTTCGTTCTTTTTGTCGGTCTGTCCATCATTTTTGCTTCCCATACCTTATCTTTTTCCCATACGAAAAGCTTTTGTTTGAGTACACACAGTAAACGATATAGTTCTCTGCGTGAGTTCTGGCTGAGCACCGCAGCGGTGATTCTTCGTTTCCATGGTTTCCACTGTTCAAACATCATGTCCACAATGTCCGTCGTGTTTGACTGGTATGGTGGACCACTGCTCAGCGGCATTCCTTAGGCTATACGCCTCCAAAGGTCATGTAAATAAAAAGGGAAATAATCAATGAAGTTGTGTTCACAGTAAATGGAGAAATGTAAGTTCTTCTGCTGGAGCTCAAGATGCTCTTTGAACATCAAATCATGGTTCATCAGATTTTAAGCAAATTTGATTTTATTTTATATAGACTATTACAATAGAAAAGTACAACATATAAGTATTTTCACTAGCTGTCTCAGACATTTGGACCACACGGTATGATTTAAAGTAGAATTGATGTAGATTAAGACTTCCAGGGGGGCTTCAGAGGCACAAGCACAATATCCAATAGTTTGACATTCAAAAGGCAGTACCTGGGCAGCACATCAGTCTGGCTGCACAGGAATTTCTCCAATCTTCCTCTGCAACCTTAATGAAAAAGTAGATATAGTGTACATTGGGTCCTTGAGGTATTCAAGTTTTTCAGTGGATTTGTTCATGTTGAAATGTGTTAGTAGACACATTGGACACAGCTGACTGTGCACTGGGAAATTTGCACAGCAATACATTTTCCATTGTATTGCTTTAAGTCTTGCTTAAAGTCTCAGTTCAGTGATGCATTAGGTTTTCTCAGTTGCACAAAAGCAAGAAAATGTTGAGGTTGTTATTAAGCATACTTGATTGACTCTGGTAATTACTTTGCATGGTTGTCTGAAATCCCAAAAGCATTTACAAGAACAGCAAGTAAAGCCAATTGATTTGGTAATGTCAAGTGTAACATTCATGAATCAAAGTTGGGACAGTCCCTCTTTATCATGCTGTGGCTTAATGATAATAATCTGTCGTATAATTATCTTTCACAGTAATTTCATGCTCATTAAAAGAGAAAATAATAATACCAATAAAAATGTAATCATGTTTAACATTTACTCACCCTCAGGCCATCCAAGATGAGTGTTTTTTCAATTAAACAGATTTGGAGAAATTTAGCATTACATCACTTGCTCACCACCAATGGATCTTCTGCAGTGAATGGGTGCCGTCAGACTGAGAGTCCAAACAACTGATAAAACATCACAATAATCCACCAATAATCCACAAGTCCATTAGTTAATATCTTTTGAATTAAAAAGCTGCTTTATTGTACGTATCAAATCCATCAATATTTTTAAACTGAAGTTTTTAACTTTAACTTCCACCACTCCTTCCTGCCAAAATACGAGTCCTCTATCCATAATATTGCATTCTCTGTCACACTTTATTTTAAGGTCAAGTTCTCGCTATTAACAAACCATTAACTATGCTTTTTGCCTTAATAAAACTCCTAATTTGCTGCTTATTAATAGTTTGCAAGGTAGTTGTTAAGTTTAGGTATTGGGTACACTCTAAAATATATGGTTCTTTAAAGGTTCTTTACATGCAGTAATGGCTTTTATTTAGAACCATAGCATTCTGAAGAACCCTTTTATGCTGAAATGGTTCTTTGTTAGAGTTTAGGGTTCTTTGTTCCCGCCCTTTTTTGTTTTTTTTAATCTGTAACCGTCAAAGCACTTCATTACTGATTTTCTGGAGTTCAGTGATCCAACTACACAGACTTTCAACCAAGTAAATGATTTCATTCTTAAATTTAAATACAAATTTAACTAAAATTGTAACCGGTTTCCAAACAAACATGTTCTTTTCTTTTCTTTTTTTTTGGTCACATATAGCCTACGTGTGTGGCATGTCCTGATTTTTCTGAGTTAGATGTGTTCCTGGGTCAACATATATTGTTGACCCTGGAACAATATTTTAATCCAAAAATGTAATCTTGACCATTTTCCTACACCTAACACCTAAACCTTTCTAATGAGTAATCCCTAAAATCAGAGGAAATGATAGATGAATGACACTGATGTACAAGCAACAAACACTGATTGTTAGCCTAAACTTCACAAAAATGATAAACTTGTTCTTCAAATCTGATTGGTTAATAACAGTGTTGTTCTAGGGTCAACAAAGATGTTGACCCAGGAACATGTCGCACTTGGATAAAATCAGGTTCTGCAAGTGTGTGCAGCTCTGCTAAGCTTTGAAAACGTATCTCCTCTTCTCCACTAAGTAAGTAAAAGAGACAATGAATTTATAATTCATATTGTTAGACTGTTTAAATTATTACTTGGGTTTATGTATAAACATACCCAGTCACAAAAAATATTAAAACTATCCCATGACTTGTTATCATTTTTTTCTTTTAAGATTGTGAAGGGCTCACATACTGTCCATTTTTGCTTTTGGCCTTCATAAACATAATTGTTTTTACATAAACACATGAACACACAGTAACTCTAAACTCAATTGTGTATTTCAGATGTATCACATCCTACAATCTCATCACCTGCAGAGAAAAATCACCACTTAATCACTCCAAAGTAATGGACTTAAAGACATCATATTGTCTCATCTGAATCAGGAGATAAATATGTACTGATCAAATACTGTTAACAAGTGAAAACAGTCCAAAACAGTTCCAAACAAATAGGTTGGTTGGTTGATTTATTTGTAAGAGGACAATAGATTGGACTGCATTTTTATTGATGATGAAAGCGTTATTATTGTTATTTTGGCAAGAAGCTATAAGGTTTAAAGTTAAAACGCTTTAATGATGGATTCGTTTTTTCCAAACACGTACATTTTCACTTCAAAAGATTTTAGCTGATGGACTGGATTCCTGTGGATTACCTGTGGATTATTGTAATGTTTTTATCAGCTGTTTGGACTCTCATTCTGACGGCACCCATTCACTGCAGAAGATCCATTGGTGAGCAAGTGACGTAATGCTAAATTTTTCTAAATTTGTTTCAATAAAGAAACAAACTCATCTACAAATTAGATGGCTCGAATGTGAGTACATTTTCAGCAATTTTTCATTTTTGGATGAACTATTCTATTAATCATGACTGACCATGAACACAGCATGGTCAGTCATGAATATATAGATCATGGTCACATACTGTACATCCACATCATCAGGTGTCACTATAAGTTGAAGACGACCAGCACAACAACAACAAAAAATACTAAGTGCATTTTCAATATTGCATTCTTAATAAGTAGTGTTTTAATATATTTTTCTGAAATTGTAATATCTTTTTATTCTTGTGCAAAAAGGGTCTAATTAAGTATTCCATTCATTCTGGGCCAATAACACAGCAATTAGCCACTCCTGTCCACCTCCACACGCGTAGCTGGGCAGGAACATTGTCTTACTTGTATCACTTGGATGCCTCTGCATGCACACACTCATTACTTACTGTACCAGCACTGAGAGAAATGTGGTTATTTGCAAACCTTTCATTTGGGCTCTTGGTAATTATACACTATCTTTTGACTGCAGTGTGGACACTTAGTGATGTGTGAATCACTATATGGTTCACCAAGTGTTAAGTCATCACAACAGATGCCGGACACGCTGTCATCCCTCCCTCAGGTTTGGAACTGGGATATTTGTTTGCGTTGTCACTTAACGTAGCGTCTCACTTGTGCATCTTGGTGGAACCAGCTTCATTCTGGGCTCTTGCAGATGTCTCAGTGAAACTTGTGAAAGACAAGTCAGTGATTTTGGCTTGCCTGTGTTTGTGAATGTATTCGAATTTGATTAATTAGCTGGTGTCATTCATGTCTTTAGCCTGTTTGCTGGGAGAGATGTTGTGGGGAGCAGAACGTATGCTACAAAAATGGCTTTAGTTTATTGACAGAAGGCAAGTGGTTCACAGGCTGGGATGTTGCTGACTGAAGACCGGAGATTCAGAAGAACTTCTACACTGCATTCGTCGTTCTTCACACAAGGAGAACTTCAGATGACCCTCACCATATAAACAAACATCCCACCAGTCATAGCAAACATTCATGATTCCTTGTCATCTTCACAGTCACAAACCTGGATTCTAGATGACAGCTGCAGAGGGAGGTTTTCTTCTTGTCTTTTTCTCTTAAATGGCTGTTTTGCTTTACTATGTTTACAAAGAGAGGCTTGTTTTTTGATGCCTATTGTTTTCAAATCTTCAGATTTTAAAGGTTGTGGAGTGTATTCTAGACTTGACTTTCATTTCTGACTTTAAATAATGTCACCGAGCATTGAATTAATAAATAATGATTAAACTGTAATTCTCCATACAAGTTGTGCTTAATTTCTTTCATTCATCTGCTGATTGATTACTCATCCTGATGGACAGAGGGCATCTCATATACATAATCAGTTTAAAGACTTTTACATCCATCAGTACAGAGAGATGCATGCCACGATATCATAAATGTATTATCATTTCACAAGCTAGTTTAACGACGTGTTTCTAATTGCCCTTTGGAATTAAATATATATTCAACTATATGGATTCATAGAAATATCACAAACATATAAAAAAATCTTGTAAGTTTTTAAATGATAAAGCAAATATTTTTCTTTCATTCATGGTAAAATTAACATTTTTAACCTTGTTATTTATTCCATTCTGGTGTATTTGTTTAATGTTTTCATTTTACAATTTTGTCTATTTATTTATTTATTTTAAATGTTTATTTGGATTTTAAATTGTCCCAAATTTCGGTAAAAGCACTGAAAAAAAACATAATTTAAGATAGTTAGAAAATAAAATCATATTTTATTCAGATTGAACTTCTGAAGTTCATTATTAACATTTCTAAAGGTTAAGAAACAGTATCATTCATTCATTCATTCATTCATTCATTCATTCATTCATTCATTCATTCATTCATTCATTCATTCATTCATTCATTCATTCATTCTTCATTCATTCATTCATTCATCCATTCATCCATTCTTTCTTTTCTTCTTTCTTCTTTCATTCTTTCTTTCTTTTTTTTTTTTTTCTTTCTTTCTTTCTTTCTTTCTTTCTTTCTTTCTTTCTTTCTTTCTTTCTTTCTTTCTTTCTTTCTCATACCACCATATACAAAGATTATTGGAGTATGTTTTACAATATTTTTTCAGTCTTCTTCAAACATTTCCATTTAGTACGGTGAGTTACTTGCTGTTTCTTTTTAATTAATTGTGAAATTTACTAGCTTATTTGTGAGTGAAATGGTTCTATTGTTTTCAGTGTACATTATATAGCTCTCTCTGTTCCAAATCTTTGCTGCATGAACCCTTTCCTGATCCCTCTCACTCCCGTTGCATTTCATTTCCCATCTGTTCCGAGCTGTCTCCACATCCAGCTTCCCGTCCATCTATTATTCTTCATCCCAGTTTTTGTTCTCATCTCTCTCTGTCAAGCCTCTCATCTTTCCAGATGTCTCTTTAGTCTTTTTTCTCTTTGAGTCTTATCTCATACGATGGTCACACATGGACTTTTCCCCTCGCCCAAAATTTCCTCATCCAGCTTTTCTGATGAAGACACACACTTTCCAGATCCACCCTCCCTGCTCCTGTTGTCCACAACGTTATGGTGCATCTACACAGCATAAATATTCATGGGTGACTCTTCTTGTACAAGTGCATGGGAGAATCAGGCGTCTTGTAAATAATGTTCACAGCAATCTGTGCTGCTTTGGCTCAGGTTCAGGCCCTCCAAGCTACTGTTCCAGCTTTTCCAGACTCACTGCTATAAATGTAAACACGGAAATGCTGAAAATGTAGATGTTTTGCCAACAGCTTTGCCATGTATCAGCCAACAATTTACTTCCGAAGAATTCAAATATGACAATCAGTCACACTGCTCCAAGCTGTGTTGCAAATATCATCCTCCTTGAAAATGTTGACTACAGCTTGGTAGTTTAGCACTACCCTGGTAATTTTTGCCTTACGTTGTTACTTGGTGACAGTGACTTGTGGGTCAGTAAAAATGGGAGTGTACTTAATCATTATTTAATTACAAAATTATATTAAAAAAATTCAAAACTATCATGTTTTTGGGATGAGGGTTGTACAACATAACATTTCACAACCTGAACTATAATTATATATAATTGTGTTATCAAATTATCTGATTTATTAAGAGATTAACCTTGAGACACAGTCATGAGGGCCTGCAGGGTTCCTCTCTATGACATAATTTCCTGTTTTAAGGTTTTTATTTTTGTTTCTGCATGCTGGTCACACCATGTAACTCTGATTTAAGGAATTGTATTCATGTTTCTGCTTGTTGGTCGCACCACATGTTTTTCATGGTTTTTATTCATGTTTCTGCATGTTGGTCACACCACATGACTTTCATGGTTTTTATTCATGTTTTCTCCATGTTGGTCGCACCACATGACTTTCATGGTTTTTGTTCATGTTTTGCATGTTGGTTGCACCATATGTCTTTGATGTTATGGGATTTACCATTGTTTCTGCGTGGTTGCACCACATGACTGGTTTTGCAAAATAAAAGTTTTTGCAATATTAATGATAAACAGTCAAGTGATAATTTTTATAAAATATTGGGTAACACTTAACTTAAAACCTTTATGTATAATGCAGTATAAAAGTAGTTTTAATGCATTACTGCATTTTATAATGCACAGTACAATCTCATGAATAATTGTAACCACAGTTAATACATTATAACACTTATCAGCTCATTTGATTCGATTTTAATTCAGAAATGTACAGCATGCTCATCAAAGCAATAATCACTAATTGAAGCTTATGATTTTTTACATTATATTTTTCCCACATTCAGGCAATACATGATTTCCTTCAAATCTGTCAAAGAAAAATCTCCTTTCTGTATTCTTTCCTTACTTTTTAAGTTTGCCTGTTTTTTTAATGCACATTGAAATGACAACAGAATCACTAGTAAAATAAATAAAAAAAAAAAAACTTAGCTTTACTCTCAGATAGCAAAGACACCACTGAGGCCGAGTGCTGTCCTAAAAGAGCTATCCTCGGTGGATTATGATACAGTTGTTAGACATGATGAGATGTGGTACGTGATGAGGCTGTGACTGAACACACTTTTGTATTTCCTGTTTGATTGTCTATGCCAAAAGACAACCCCTCCTCCTCCCATCCATTCCCAGCCATGGTCCTGCTAATCCATTTTCAAATGTACTGTAATAGTTTGCTCACCCAAATACATGAACATTATAGAAATTCCATGGATGAGAATTTGGGTCAGGGGTAAGCCTGGAGGAGAAAGGACATGCTGCAGAGCTGTCATGTCAGACTGAAGACATATCTGAAACAAAATGGTCAAACTGTGAAATGCTAAATGGATTATCTCTTGTTTACAGTATCATACAGACATTTTAAAGACAGCTCTATGGGTTTTATGAGATATATGTGCGTGGGTGAATTGAATGTCATTTTTTGAATGGTTTGTTTTAAGATTAGTACAGTGGAAAGTCAGTTACAGAGAGGGTAATAAGGGAACACATCCTAAGAGGAAGTTTAACTTGTTGAACTTTTTGAACTTGTCTTCTCTACACTCAAAACATTGACATTTGGTCAATGAAGGACATGAGATAATCCTAACAAATTGTCTCTTTTAGAAAAAAGAACTTGGTTCATAAGTTAACATTTCTTAATGCTTCATACATTAAATATATATAACACACTGTTGTGATATTTCAGTGACCTTTCCTGAAAGTTACAGCATAAGTGCCGACAAGTAGCTGCCTTTATGAGCGAGTCATTATTAAGTCATTCATTAAATCCATTAGTTAAAACAAAAGGAATAAAACTAATGATGAGACGAATCTTCATAGCATACAAACATACTTCTATTGCTATTTCTGCTATATTAGAAGTAGTAAATGAGTATGCTATTTTTAATTTAGATGCTGTCTTTGTAATTGAGTTAATGAATCCATTCAATCAAAAGATTCATTCAAAAACACTTAGCTTATTTATTAAAGTTCTTCTGTGGATGCATGTGGAACGATTTTACTTGATTTAGCAACAGTAGACAATATTGTGTCTAATATGTCCTCCTGTCATGATAATTTGAAACAACATCTTTGCTTGTGTGATATTTCTTGTTTCATATTTATAGAGTGCAAGCACTCATACTTTTCCCATTGATTTTTCTCATATGGATTTTTTTTAAGTCTTCCATAAAGAGTTATAAGCCACAAGATCAAACCAACCAGCTACACGGTAAATCACAAATTCTGAACCAAAAATGTTTTAAAAATCAGTCAAAAACATAAAGGTACAAGAAAATGAAAATTCTGTCATCATTTACTCACCCAGATGTTGTTCCAATCATGTATTTGTTATTAAAAACTACGAACTACAATCCCATGATGCATGGCAAAATACATAAAATATTTAAGTAGTTTGATAGCATAGAGAGACTGGCTCGATTGCGCAATTTACAATACATCATGGGAGTAAGGGTATTAAATAGTTATTTTGGTGCAACTTGCTTGTTTCAATTCCCTAATTGGTGGAGATTTATTTGCAGCATCATGGGTAATGCAGTTTTTCACCAGAAATTGTGCTAGTGAAACATGATTATTTGGTTGATTCCTATTCTGATTCGAAGATAATAAACAGGTAAAATACATTGTCCTTTAAATATTTGTCTTGTTTGAACTTGTTCAGTTGCCCTTGATAATACTTTGTGTTACATTGTAATGTGAGTTAAGTCATTTAGCATCATCATTATGTGTCAACCACTTATATGTGGCAAAACAGATAGCTAAGCAATCAATAAAATAGCAAGATCCATTGCTTTAAATATTATCTTTGTTGGGTCTTAAGCCAGCTGTATATGTAATTACAAAGCTGTTAAATAGTTAATCCTATTATTATCCTATTACCGTGGCTCTAAATATTACAAACAAAGCTCTAAAACTTTGAAAAGTATTAAAGATAGGCCTTATACAAACAAAGCTCTAAAAACAAATGCCTCATATCAGACATAAGATTCTGTTGCATGACCGTCAAGTTCATTGTTCCAGATTTATATTTGGATTCAGAGACTAAATATAGCTTATTTACTTTGTTTTGCAAATTAAGAGTGGCTTTTGGTATAAAGACGTGTTTGCATGTCTTCTACCCCACACTGCCAGCCTCTTAATCAACCACTAATTAGATACAGTTGTTTAAAAAGTAGGTCTCAAATTTCCCCAATCTTTTCTTTTCCTGCCTTAACTGGACTCTGTCTGAAGTATTTTTTCCTGAATTTTGCCAACAACTTGTATTTTCTTGATTGAAAGATTTACATAGCAGACAGCCTGACGTATTGGGAAAAATATTAATTTCCCTGGAATGACGTTTTGATATTTGTGGATGAATGAGTTCAATTTCTCATGCGAGTCAAAGCAAAGCAATCAAGCATTTTAGGCTCTGCCAGAGCATGACCTTATATGTAGATGCTTAAGGAAAAGGATAGGCTACTAATTCATACAAAATTATTTACACGCTTCACATGGGTACTTCATTAATTATTAAATGCAGCATCTTCCTACAATTACCAGAAATTAATCTCCTTCCCTGTTTGAGTTCAGAGCCTCTTATCTTGTAAAATACACATAATATTAACACTTTTCCAATCCACTATTTTTAAAGTGCTGTCTTGATTTAAAAAAGGCAATTAACATCAAAGAAGCTGAACCTGCATTTTAAGTATTAAACTCAGTCCAGTATAATCCTCAATCCCATGCATGCATTGTTTTCAGAAACATCACCATTCCTAATGCAATCATGCTGGTGAATATTAATTTTTTTTAAAGGATTGGAGGGTGTCAAATTGACCTTAAGGGAGACTGAGAGTTTATCCAACCATATCAACATACATCTGCCAAAGCACCAATTAATCCCGTATTCTAATACATCAAAACATCTGCCCTTTAGAATACAAATTTCATCTCTCTACTATATATCTATAGTAGATACTAGTTTTTTTGCATTAAAATCTGTAAAAATCATACAAATGTACAAGGAAAGTGAGGTCACTGTAGTTGTACTCGAGTTGTTTTATAGAAGGAATTTTTAATGCCTGGTTTTCATAAGCCTTGCCATTTGTAAAACCTAATTTTCTTTGCATAATTTTCAAAGTGTCCCAATGACGTGTGTCGAGATAAAAATGTGTTCATCTGCACTAAAAGCGCCATAGTTATTCTCTGACAGCAATGAGTCAGTTGGCACACACAGCTCAGCGGTTTTATTTTTCAGAGCAGTGGAAAACCAACAGCATTACACTGAAGAAAGAGGAGTCCAGGAGGCAAATGGACACAGTTACCAGGATCTCATCAATTGCAAAGCTTTTGATAATGCAGCCCAAATGCAATGTCCTGACACATACAAAAGATTCATAAAACAAAAGTACAGAAGAAGGATTTTTAATCATGTTGTAGCTAAAACTGAACTCATTGTGTCTGTTTTCCCCTGGGGAAAAATGAAAATTAAGAGTGGGTGAAACAATAGAAACAGCAGGATAAATAAATACAAAATCATCCACATATAATAATTTACAGCTCTCATCTTAGATTTGACTCATTTCCTAATTGTCTCAAAATGATTTGTTTCAAAATGACCTGCAATAAAAAGATTATTTTGAAATAACTTCTGGTTTAAGAATATATTCAATGAGTTTAGCAGCAAAACATGTAAAAGCATTGGCACGAGAAGTAGCTGAATCATAAGCACTGGCAGATATGGCGTACCAGCTTCATTTATCAAGCACATACATATATAGTTGAACTGGTGCCAGTGGATTCAAGGGAGGGATGTGAACTCACACACGCAAAGAAACCTCCACACAACAGCATTCGCACACCCTCTCGCACACAGCATACATTTCCAAACATACACTGTAGTCAGACACAACACAAACCCATTCACAACATTTGCTCGGCACACACACACAGGGATCAAAAAGACAATGACCAAAGAAATAGAAAGCATTACTGCTATCAGCCCTTAGTCCCAAAGTATCACCCTGCTGAATGCTCAGACATTTAGGGTGCAGTAGATCAGTGTACACCGACAAATTATCATTTGTTCTTTTATACAAAGACAAGTGCTGAACCAAGTCAGAAAGAGCACCTCCAGTGAAATTAGGAGGTGTTTGTGTCATCGGATACAGTCACCAAAGTCTAAAGTCATTTTGGATGAAGCAAAGAGTCTTATCAAATTAATTTTGATATGAATACATATCTTAAGTTCCTGTAATAAACATTTAGCTATCTTAAAGCCTGCAGGCAACCAGTCCAAGATGCAAAGAGACAGAAAGGCTTCCATACATGACAGGTGTTCTGTATTCACAGAGCCTTTCTGCATCACAGCATGGCAGAAAATCTCCCCAGTGGTCCTACACTGGGGGGGATCTGTAACTAGAAGTTCGATCGGAGAAACTTTCATACACATTGCCCCTGGCAAGGATTTCCACAGGAGTATTTCATGTCTTTGTTCCTCAGAAGTAATGCTGTGTAGGCATTGGTACACCAATCAGCATGGAAAAGCTGTACATAACGATTCTGAATGGTGTACCTCTGAAATCCTTAGAGAAATCCGTGTTTGCAGTATCTCCAAGGCCTGGTGTTCTTAGAAAGGGGAGATAACAGAAAAATAAAACACAATAATCTTTGTAACTGACCTCCATGTCGCTTTTTTCTTGCAGGTGTGCGATAGTCCCATTCAATTATTTTATGTTCAGCCTTGATTTGTTAAAGTCTGTGAATATTTTTGGATTAGACCCATTTTATAACACAAATACCAAGAATCCAATGCCTGAGGCGGTAACCTGGAGTCATTTGAATAGCATGGTGTTCTCAGTTCAATGGGCAGCACAAAAAACCTTTGTTTACATCGCAACAGCACAGTTATTGTGCTTCTTTTAGTCTGTGTTCTGAATAACCGCATATTTGTTGTCTGAGGAGATGATCCACCTCAGGAGCTTCAGAAGAATGTGCCTTTGGTGTTCTTGCAGATAATCTTTTTGAAGGCTCTGCGGAAGTCTTTGTTGAAGATGGTGTAGATGACCGGGTTGAGGCAGCTGTTGCAGTAGCCGATCCAGAAGAAGAACTTAAAGAGTGGCTCTGGCAGGGTGCACGTCTCCGGGCACACAGCCTGTAGGCTGTACGAGAAGAAGAAAGGGAACCAGCAGATGATAAAGACGCCAATTACCACCGCCAGCACAAAGGTGAAGCGCTTCTCTCGGTTCACCATGGCTTTGCGCCGTGCGGAGTTGGGCGTTCCTTCCTGCTTTGTCTTCCGGCTCACTAGCTTGGCACCTTTGGAAGTGGCGATCATGTCTCTGTATTTCTGGATGGTGGCGGGAGAATGGATGCCACTGGGTGTCACACATGGGGTGCAAGGTACCTCTAATCCCCTTCCACCTTGCTCGGTGTCTGAGTCAGAGCTCATGCTCTCTCCATTATTATTGTCAGGCAGTTTCATGGTCTTCTTCGCCTTTTTCCCCACTTTAGGTTTACTAGGAGCCATTTCGGATGAATTCGAAGGAGACGGGGAATGGCACGGCGTGGTCGGCGTCAGGGTTGTCGAAGGGGGTTGCAGATGTTTGTTGGAAATTGGGGGGTTCACCACTTGCTGGGTTGACTCCACTTGAGACACGGCTAGAGTCGGAGGCCTGAGTTTTTTCTGCAAGGTAGAGGGCGTTTCATCTCCACTTCCGTTTTGTAGACCCTCCGTGTTGACCTTGTGCTGAGGGGTTGCGGTATTGGCCGGGACCTCTTTGCGGGGCTCCCCTGGTGGACATCTTGTGCGTTGCTTGGCGATCTGGTAGATCCGCATGTAGACTAAGATCATAATCAGACAAGGAGCGAAGAATGAACCGATAGTAGAGTACAGGATGTACCAGCGCTCATCATTGAGTTGACACTGTGGTAGCCCTCCTGAATCGGCACCACCTTTGTTCTTGTTCATGGAGAGTAGCGGTGGGAAGGAGATGACTGCTGAGATCAGCCACACCACCAAAATGGAACATTTGATGCGTTTGGGCGTCCGCTTTGGGCCGTACGTGACGCGTGAGATAGACATGTAGCGGTCTAGACTGATAGCGCACAGGTGTACTATAGAGGAAGTGCAGAACAACACATCCAGCGCCAGGTAAATCTCACACCATACGGAGCGGAAATACCAGTAGCCCATCAGTTCATTGGCCAGCGAAAATGGGATGATGAGGGTGGCCACCAAAATGTCCGCGGCCGCAAGGGAGACCAAGAAGAGATTCTGGGGTCCTCTAAGCGAGCGGCTGGTTAAAACAGCGATGATTACTAGAATATTGCCAACAATTGTAAAAAGAATCATCAACGTGATGGCTGTTGCAAAGGTTGCTGTGACTTCTGGAGTGTACGGAGGGAGTTTTATCATGCTCTGGTTACAAGTCGGTGAAGACGTGCCTCCGGTGCCGTTGATGTTGAGGCCATGCAGACCCGTGCCGGTAGAGCATGCGCTAGCCATGACTGCCAAAGCGCGGCAACTGAGGGTGCACGTGGACTAATCGTCTCTATAAGTAATCTGCATGTGGCCAGAATACATTGGAATAATCTCGTTTAGCTGCTTTTTTTCGCTTCTAAGAATTTAGTAAAATATGTTTGTTTGAAATTAAATAAACGATCTTACGTATAAACGAATGAATACATTGTTCACTGAGCTAAAGATTATGTCAGTCGTGGTTATGTCACATCTCATCCAGTATTGATAGTTTATTTATTTGCGTCAAATTTGCTATAAGCGTCATCTGGGTTATGGAATAATCATGGAAACATGCAACTTCATTTAAAAGGCAGGCATCAAATAAATTAGATGTCGGATAGATTGCATTTATTAAATTATAATTTACGGTTCTGATAAACTAGAATTTACAGTTCTTTCTGTAAATTATCAACTTCAGAATGTTTTTTTAATATATATAGACGGCAGCTAATGTGAGGGGGAAACTAAAACAAAACAAACAAAAACGCCCAGAACCAATGCAGAAATAGAAGCTATGATGCCACAGATCGATTAATTTCCAATATGAAAAAGCAGCGCAATATTGTGCTTCTATAAATGATTAGAGTAACAATTATTCAGTTTTAACATTTTACATAGGCTATTCTAAAGTTTAAATTAGGAATAAAAACGTTATAAATTCTTAATATAAAACTAATATATTGGAATGCTTAAATCTAGGTTACCCAGATGCACTAGCCTCCACGGAGCGCAAGGCTTTAAATATAAATCTCCAGAGAGCCCGCAGCAGCGCGCGGCGATGTGCCAGTTTCCCCTCACAGTTTTCACAAGTTTGCAAAAAGAATTTAAGCGCAACAACTACCCTGATAAATGATGGAGTCTGATGTAGTTGCGTCGTTGTTACATTCCTAGTGGAGAAAGTCGACTTAATAAAGAATCAGAGGCACGCCGAAATTTGTCGGGTATGTCCAAGCACTAAAAAGAAGTATAATGTCTGAAAACAGTTTGTCGTCCGTCTCCCTCCACGTCTCTCCCGTTTTAGTCACAGTATCTCAATCAGCGAGTTGAATGGCTTTCTTCGTGCCTCGCGCATTACCTCGGTGACAGTTTGAAGTATCGGTGCGGCTCGCGCGAGCCGCTCTGGCTTCATATCTACGCAGCGGTTCTTCTCAGTACCCGAGTATAAGTGATGTCAGGACGGGCGTCATGAGGCGAACTCTTCCCTCCCACTTAAAAGCCTGACCTATCCTAACACTCCATTGTCAAACATAAAACAAATACAGGCGTGTAGTGGATGCGATTCAGATTTTTGGAGAAATCAACAATTCAAACTACTTGTATCCAAAACGGACAAAGGTAACGATTTTGAATAATGATATTTACATAATGAAGAGTAGGTACAGGATTCATTTGACTATATATTCGTTTGAGAATTTTACTTTATAGGCATATGACCACCTCAAGCTGTATTTATAAAGCACCAAGTAAAATGAAAGTTTTTTTAAGTTAAAGGTGCGCAACTGTTCAGAACTACATTTGATTGTGTTGCTGATTGCCTACAGCCCAACATAAAGCAACAAATAAATAGCAAATGAACTGTAAAAGCAGCAGAGACCTGTTTGAAACATTTCAAACTTTAATGACAGACTGCGCTCTCGTGCGTAAAAGGACTCGTGACGGCCGAGCGCTTCCTCCGCATCGTATTTGCGCTTCATTTCATAAAGATCAAGTGGTTTAATGCTCTCTTCAGATGAGAAAGTGCAACATATACCCAAACACAATTTAGAACCTCTTCAGGCGTATCCATTAGGATCAGTGGATTTCTATTTCCTGAAGCACCCGTATTACCGTCGTGATTTTAGCAACGAACACAGGACGTTGTGTCAAAAGGGTCGAATGAGTTGCACCACATCCAGTAGGCTATGCAAAAAAAAATATGTTAAGTAAATATTTGAACGAAACAATATTTCGACCAGAGAGCTCTTTAGTGGATTACTGGGTTTTACAGAAATATTTGACGGTTTTTAATCGATAGATAGATAGATAGATAGATAGATAGATAGATAGATAGATAGATAGATAGATAGATAGATAGATAGATAGATAGATAGATAGACAGATAGATAATAGATAGATAGATAGACAGACAGACAGACAGATAGATAGATAGATAGATAGATAGATAGATAGATAGATAGATAGATAGATAGATAGATAGATAGATAGATAGATAGATAGATAGATAGATGGAGATGGATAGATGGATGGATGGATGGATGGATGGCAGGGAAGAGATATGTTGTGCATTTATAAACATGTGGAGAGGTCTGCCCTCTTATGGACAACAAAATGCAAGAATATTTAACTATAATTTTGCAGATAATGTCTGATAATTTAATAATTATTCCTCATTCAGCATTCATGTTTCAAAAGAAACACGCTTCTGCATGACTCAAAACTGCGTTAAGCCTACTCTTATAGACCTTATTTATTGTAGCACCATATTTATTTATTTGACAAGAACTAAAATAAGGTAATGCGTTATAGTACAGTGTGTTCAATGAATTGTACTGTTGTTTAACAACATACCAATTGTTCAGCTAACTAAACGTCTCACCAAAAAAAATCAGTAGACTAAAATGGTTAGAAAACTGTAAACTTTAGGACGTTTATGCCTTGTGCACAACTGTAAAGACTTTATATCTCTCACAGCCTCGTTTCCATCCATGTTAAATTCAGGATGGCGTCTAACCTGATTCAAATCTATTGACTAAAATGTGTGACTAGATTACTACATTTTAATGGTGTTAAAGTTTCCACTGCATGTCAGATTATTATTTTTTTCCATGAATGTCTGCATGCCTTTAAAGATCATGGCACTCTCGAGAATGAAGTTCTCTTTGGAAACTGTATTTCATTTACTGTACTTTTCCCCGCAGTTGCTTTCAAGGGGGTCATGATGTTCCTTCTGGAGAGAAGTCATTTTCTTCTTGGAAGTGATAGACTGAGATATTAGATAGGCTGTTTAATTTGCCGACCCTTGTGAAAAAGAAGTGCACTTAATTGCCTTGAATGTATAATTGCAGTGTTCTTCAAATCGTAAAAGTACATTAAAACAAATGTACTTGCATATTATATAATATTAATCAAATAAAACCTGGAGAAAGAGTACTTAATGTCTTCATGTTTTTAATATATAAGTACACTTTTAGAAAGTGTGACTGAGATATTAGATAGGCTGTTTAATTTGTCGACCCTTGTGAAAAAGAAGTGCACTTCATTGTGTTGAATGTATAATTACACTGTTCTTCAAATCTTAAAAGTATATTAAAACAACTGTGCTTACAAATTATAAAATATTAATGAAATAAAACTTGGAGAGAGAGAGTACTTAATATCTTCATATTTTTTAATATATACTGTTAGTACACTTTTAGAAAGTTAAATTTGTTAAATTAAAATATTTACTTTAAAGTACATTAAATCATTATGTTTAAAGTATTATTATGATGCTGACTCATACTAAAGTGTATTGTACTTGATTATAATTTTAACTTAGTGTTTAATACAATATTACACTAAATATATATAATACAATATTACTGTAAATATATTTTACATGTACTAAATTTCAGTTTAATCATCACACACACACACACACACACACACACACACACACACACACACACACACACACACACACACACACAACACACACCACACACACAACACACACACACACCACACACACACACACACACACACACACACACACACACACACACACACACATGTTGGTTTTTATAACGGGGACTTTCCATAGGCGTAATGGTTTTTATACTGTACAAACCGTATGTTCTATTCGCCCTACAACAACCCCTACACCTAAATACAACCCTTACAGGAGACTTTGTGAATTTTATACTTTCCCCTCAAAAAAACTCACTGTATGATTTATAAGCGTTTTGAATTATGGGGACACTGACAATGTCCCTATAAATCACCTTGTAATACTATGTCATACCCATGTCATTATACAAATGTGTGTCCTCATAAACCACATAAACATGCCCACACACACATCATGAAGCAACCTCGATTCCCAACAACAAAAACAAACCCACTGTGATGTTCCTGCTGTTATGAGCAAACCGATGGCATAAGAGTTCACAAACAGAATTAACTCTGGACAACATGCAGCTTTTCCAAATTCACTTAGCTGACAAAGTGCATCGGAGCTGACACGACTTCCAATATTCCCCATAGCCTGTCGTAAGCAGTATTTCAATTATTTGTTTAGGTATTCAAAGTAAAAAAGAGGCAGAAATTGCTGCCGTCAGAATAATAGTGTCAAATGAAAAGTTTGTGAATGAGACAGTTAATGATTTCAGTCACTGTGAAGGACTTTAACAGCCTAAATAGTTACTGGGTAAAATGTAATTCAGAAATATCTAGAGGCCCTCAAACAAAATGAAACAGCTAAGGCTGGATCCAATTTAAATTTCAATTTAAAACTGCCTGAGTAAGCAAATAAGTTAAAATGTTTGCCAGATAGCATCACACCAGAGCAGGATGTTCTGAGTTCTGAGGGAGATGTGTGAGAGTTAATGCATGACCATATCAATGCTGTCATCACGGGACCTGCCTCACATGGACAACCACAATCTGTTTCACCCTAAGTGTTTAGAACTTCCATCAAGTTTGTCAGAAAGCTAAACAAATCAGTGTTTTCCATGCCCACGCTCACAATGAAAGAGTTGTAGATGCTGATGGCTGGAGGCAGCGATGTTCTTTTGTAACACACTCACCCCACATGATTGGTGATCTCTGATTTGCTGATGAATTCCACACAATGCTCCAAAGTTACAAAACAAACTCCTCTATTTCTTGCTGTACATCTTCACTGGCTCACCTTCAACACATTCAACAATTACAGTGTAATTTAAGATTTAAATAACAATTATCCTAATAATCATCATAAACCGTGTTAGTTAGAGACCTGCTCATAGATTTTTAATCTAACACTGCCACTGTGTGGTCTCCTTTAGTAATGCTAGACAGGTGCAGTCAGCTTCTTTTACTTCCTCAGTAGATGGCGCTGTGGTAAATGATTTTGAGTGATTACCACAGCAGTGAGCAAGGCCAGATAGTAAATGTTTGCCAATGACTATTGCAACAATGTGAAACAATAGTATTAGTTTGACACCACTGCAGCTCTGAAAGTTGCAAAATGTTACAAAAACATTAATTAGCACATTTTTTTCAACTGATATAATATTAAATGTTTCTTGAACACCAAATCAGCATATTAGACATGCTGATTTTTGAAGGATATGTTGATGCCAAAAATTCTACTTTGCATCACAGGAATAAATTAAAATGGTAATATATTACAACAGAAAAGGTTATTCTAAATTGTTAATTTCATATTAACATATTGTTATTTTTGATCAAATTAATGCAGCATAAGATACTTATTTTAAAACATAAAATATAATGTGCAATTTTCATAATGGCTAATTGTGACTATATTTATCATATTAAGTAAATACTCATTACTTGGACTTTAATATCACACATGGAAAGTGGCCTATAATAAGAATTGGGACCATAATTTGTCAGTGAGTAATAATTTAAAACATGATGCAAAGACAACAACATTGACTTCGGCATTAAATCAAATTAATCCATCATTTTATTTACACACTGAAATAAGTGAACCACATAGCTTACAAAAGATCTTATCATCAAACAAATCTAATTTAAAGTGCATTGCTTGAATTAAAATATATAAATAAATATTCACAAAAAGAAAGGAAATAAAATACACTTTATAAAAAAAAAATAATAACAAAATGGCCTTAGTGCCTATCATTACACAATTAAATTTGCTTTTAAAATGACATAAGATCACAGTTTGTCAGGTCTTTGCCCTTTAAAACTTGAGACTGACAAATAGACAGTAACTTCATGGAAAAACTTGACATTTAGCAGACAGAAGACAAACCACACATCACAGCCTTATATGGTCACAGCATCAGTCAAATGGAACACTGACTGATGCAACACAATTTCACGGTATGATGATCTGCACACATACATCCTAAACGTATATTACCGCTCAAGCCATAATGAAAGCAAAATGCTTTATTACCCATTTTTGGGTAAGCTCTTTGTCTGTTTCATCAGTATCTCATATTCAAGTTATCTTGGGTTGATATTATAAGATCACAGTAGTACAGTGTCACAATGACATGTGATTATTATGTTTTCCCCGAGGGCTATTGGGTGTAGCAGTGTGTCAGAGATTCCGTTGTTGTTCAGAAACACAGAAAGCCATTCATCTATGTTTAGTTTGTATTGCCATAAACAATCGAGAACAGGTAGTCAGCTGATGCCATCTATTACCCAAACAAGTTGAGTAATGCCACGGTGTAGTTTAAAGGCCGAGATGCCTCATTTGGTCCCTTTATTAAGAGTCTCATGTACATAGATAGCATCAAACTATAACTTCCTGAAAGCACCTTTGCAGATCTTTCACAGTCTTTGAGGTCAAAGCTGTGGCCAGTAGATCTGTCTTCTGAAAGTTAGTGGAGCCAGTTCAAGATATTAATGTTCAAAACGCAGTGCCACTGTTTTCTCTGTCTAGTACAGTATAGTGGCACAAAACGTCCGTCTCGAACTGAAGAAGTTGGCCCATGAAGGCTAAGTTGGGTGAGATGACTTGTCGGCGGCGTTTTACGAAGTCAAAGGCCTCGTCCAGACTGACACGTCGAGCGTGAATGAGGTACGCCAGGCATATGGTGGCTGACCGGGAGATTCCTGCATGACAGTGAACCAGCACTCGACCACCACTCTCTTTTATTGATTCTGCAGATGCAATGAAGTTGTGCGTTAGTTTTAGGTCATTATTATATTTCTGAAGGATTCAGAAATGTATTTTTGTTAAGACTTACCAATAAATTGGATGGCGTCTGGAAAGAGGACGCGTATGTCTGCGGCCAGATTGTCCTCCACCTTCAGAGTTTTGTACTGAAGTTCCTCCTCAAACAGATTGGGACAGGAAGAGGATACATTGAGCACAGCCGTGATCCCGCATCGCTCCAGTGTCTCCCGTCTGGAGGAGTGAAGCGCACTGCCCAGAAAGAGGAAGGGGAGGATTTCAACTGGACCACCCTAGAAATCACAAAGAACAAAAATCAATGAGTGTATTCAAAAGACATTGACATATAAAATGTCATTAGACAATTCATAATGATTTTGAGATTTCACATAGCTAACCTGATCATAGAGAGGAGTCTTTCTTCCAGAAACAATGGGCTCTGAATCACAGAGAGCAGAATGATTTGAGCACATGACAGGAGGGCTAAAACAGAGCTCTGGATAAAGTGCGAAGAACCCGTCAAATCCACCTAGAAATGGTCAAAGAAAACAATTTCTTGTTAATTCTGTGCATTTCATTTTACAGGGTTTGACAAACAGAGCAAGCAAACACCTCAAAAACTTTGTAATAAGCTGCAAAAATTACATTGATTAGAAATAATGGTGCAATACACCAAAGCAAGGTACATTTCGCCTTTGTAATGTTTTATATATGTTTGTAGTTATTTTTGACTGGAATAAAAACAGCTTATGATGCCCAGATGCAGATATTACTACATTTTTATGTTACCTGACAAATAATTTTACAGTGTATAAAGCAGCTGTTTATGCAGTATGCAGATAAGTTACATTTTCCAGCTAACAATATAAATATAGAATGGAATCTAATTACTTTCATTGATATAAGATAATATAGTCAGTCGGAAAATCAAATCAGAAGTTACCAAACCATCCATTTTTACAGTTAAAATAAATGTAAATAATATTATATATATATATATGCATATGGGTAGATAGATAGATATAGGTCTAATAAATAGGCCACTACAAGAAAAGTAACGTGACTTTAAAGCGCTATTCCATCTATAAATGTCCTTTATTCTAATTTTTCTAATATTGTAGTCATCCTGAGTTACATTAAATCACACTGTTACAGTTAATTTAGATGTTATAACATACAGCTTTTTAAATTAGGCTACCAGCGAATTGAGCGAAACCATTTTTACAGTGTAAAGAAATAAAATACAGCAATTTAGAACTTAAATTATATTCCCCAAAAAACAATGACAACGTGTCTAGTTCTGTGAAGTTTACCTTGTAAGAAGCAGATGTGCGTCGAGGCAGACTGGACCTCTGACTGAAGGGCACCGAGGAGGAGGCTGGCCAGACTCTCGCCCTTCAGATCTCTGATCGAGCGACTGTTGTCATCCAGGACCACGACCGGAGAGAAGTCCCCGTTCCGCAGCTGGGCCAGGAGCGACTTATCCGCCACCAGCCACTCCAGACACACCACGGAGCTCTTGGACCTCCGTCTCAGCATGGAATTCCAGTTGACGTTGCGGGACTCGAGGATGTGCGCCCGGGAGAAGGCGAGGAACGGCCGGCAGTCCAGCACGATGCATCCCCCAGACGCGAAGAGCTCAGAGGGAGTCCGCAAAATATGAACCAACTCACTGCCTGAGATCTCGAGAGGGTCGCCAATACCCATGACCTCTCCAGACAAACAACAGCTGTGAGGAGATACGGATATTCTTCACAGCACCAACAACAGCGCGTTCAGTATATTGGAACGAATTTATTTGTCCACTAGAAATGAATAACTATAAACAGTAACAAAAACAGATGATACAAAACAATATTTTATCCGTTTAGGCCTGGTGTGTTTTGACAGTATTATTACTTTAAAATTAACATCGAATAATTTTGTCTTTAAATGTCAATTTCGTATATTGTTTCTTAGTATTTCGTCAAAGCTTAGATTTAAAGTCCTTTATTATTCAGCAGATGTGATTCTACACTAAAGCGGGGTTGGAACCTGTATTTGTATCGCTTCTCCTCCACAACAGCCACGCCTTCGGTTTCCACATAAGGAACAGACGTCACGCACGGAAGCACCATATATGGCCCGTGGACTTAGACCGACATTCCATATATGGTTCTTGACGCGCTCTCCCCTCTTTTCCCACTGGCACGTGGTCGTTGGGGTTACCCGTGTTTTTTACTTTATGACGTGAGTTTAAGCAGTACCATAGAGCCGTACAACCGCAACACACACACACACACACACACACACACACACACACACGACACACACACACACACACACACGTTATGGTACGTTCTATTATAACAGCTTTGTGGTTGGCTTGAGGGCTTTGGGCAAGGTCACATCGTTAAATCAGGAACATGATCAAACCACGCGCTGAAGGCGATGATGTATTTTCATGCTTGACCGTACAATGTCATTTTGTGTGGGTAAAATACACTGCGCTGCAACTTTCCATACAGGTGTAGCCTACAGTTTCAGTGGGTGATGCAAGCTGCCAGCAGAGATTAACTGTTAAAATGACAAATAGACAGAAAAGATGCTAAAAAAGCAAAACACACAAACAATGCAGTGTATTTATTGCTATAATACTATTTATTTACAAAAAAGTTATAAGTTCTTTGTAAACAAAGAAAAACATAAATAAATAAATGGTTTTCACATCATGTGACTGCGAATCTGTCATCTGCATGTGGCATTGCCTATTATATTTGTAATGAACCATATATACATTAGTTGACTTCATAATAAAAATATTTGAGTTTTCTTTATGCAGTAAGCATATTTGCAATGCATTTAGGTGTAAAAAGAATAAAAGTCATTTTAAAATGTACCTATTTTTTCCTTCAGATTTTTTATATGTTCATCTGTCCTCATCAAAACCCAGGCAGTGTACAAAATTGAAGTTTTTATAGACATTAAAATCGAAGACATTAAAATAAACAGATAGCAGGAGTGTATATCAGACAATTTTATCGCAGTTTTAGCTATTTCGTTTAATCTGGTGTCTCTGAGACCCCAAACAAGTAATGCAACATATGACATATCATCCTGGTGCATTAACATCAAGTATGATATTTTGAGCTATATTAAAGTAGGTCTGGGTACACTGAAGCCCTAACAAGGGTTAAAAGAACAAGATATATTTTATGTTGTAATAAAAATAATCATTGCACTAGTTGAAACAATTTATTGCCTGACAAAATCAAAACCATCGCCTGTGGAAGACTGTTGAGAAAAAACACTTGTGCATTTTCAACTCACAAAATCACAAAGCCAAACTACAACCAGAGGTGTATTAGGATTATATGCAGTAAGCATATCTACAATGCATTTAGTTCCGTAGTAATTAAACGGTTTTATAAGTATGCTCTAAAATCAATTCTAAATGTACGTCTATTTTTAACCGCCTAAGAACATACAACACAGTTGTAGACATTAAGGAGCAGGCTGTTCTCTGGATGCATGAACGAGTCTAATAGCACGGCCTCCCACGCATCCACCTTATTGTGGTTGTCCAGGACTCAGTGTCTAGCCAGCACATTCTCCACGTCCACACACAAGCACTATAAAGGGAGGTTTGTACTTGTGAATGAAACGATGTGCAGTGGAGAAATAGGCCATGTGGTATAAAGTGGAAAAACAACAGGAACTCTGGATGCAGGATTATGTTTGGTATTAAACGGCACAAGAGGCTGGATAATCTTTAACAGCAGTCTGCAATCTGAGGTCACATTCACAAACCCTGCATTCACACTCTCTCTGTTCCTATCACAGCTTATTTGTCTTTCTCTGTACTTTCCCCCTGTTTTGACTCTGCACCGGCTCTTTCTCTGCAGCTTTAACGTGATGTGACATACATACAACCAAATATGATGACCCATACTCGGAATTTGTGCTCCGCATTTAACCCATTCAAAGTGCACACACACAGCAGTGAACACACACACAGTGAACACATACCCGGAGCAGTGGGCAGCCATTTATGCTGCGGCGCCCGGGGAGCAGTTGGGGGTTCGGTGTCTTGCTCAAGGGCACCTCAATCGTGGTATTGAAGGTGGAGAGAGCGCTATACATTCACCTACAATTCCTGCCGGCTCGAGACTTTTTGATTACGAGTCCGACTCTCTTACCATTAGGCCACGACTTCCTCGTTTTAAGACTAGTTTTAAAAGCAATGTATTTTGTATTCATTGTTTTGACCTTCATCTATCTGTTTGAATGCTTGTCTTTCAATATTAAAGATATTACAGAATAATTTATAATCACACACTGACAGCTTTTTTACAAGATTCAAGATAATGATTTCTTATAATAAAATGCTGTATTAAGAATTTGACAGTGCGATCAGTGCAGACTAGGTCATTGTCTGGCATTACACAATAAGCCACTGTAAATACAATAAATAATAGTCATATTGTGCTGCATTGTGGGATAATAGTTTGAGTAATATCATTAGTGTTCACTTTGGCTGGGAACCTGGACCTTTTGTAATTTAATACATTTTTCTCCTTGCAAGTGTAATAATGTTACAGAACAGTTGGTTATTATGAAGCAAAAATTACACAAGCTTCTTAATTTGCATTTGTAATGTTTTTATACTTTATGATCTCACACTATCTGTTCTTAATGTATAAGCAAGGACAGCTTCATCACAAAGGTGTCCAAAATGTCCATACAATTTCTTGTTTAAAACTTGTAATGTAGTGTTGCACCCATTTTTCTATAACATTATATATTTTTTATATAAAAAAAAAAATACAAGAACTTAAGTGATTGACTATAAAGTCTTATCATAAATTATGTTTTAACTTCAAATCGTTGCTTCCGACTAGGTCGTCTATTCATGATATTGTTTTCCACAGCAAAAAAAATCACAATTTTTGATTTAAGAGAGAAATATGAACAGATCAAGCTCCATTTATAAGCAAAAACAGTTCAAAACAAATATGTTGGTGGATTCTGATGTGAGAGGACAACAGTGGATGGACTTTTTCACTGGAGAAAGCATTATTTTTGGATTATGGACTGAACTAGTTTGACTAGAAGCGATGGCTTGAAGTTAAAAACGCCTAAATGATTGATTTGTTTCTTACAAACACACAGCGTTTCACTTCACAAGACATCCATCAAAACGCTGGAGGAGTTTAGATTAGCTGTGGATTATTGTGATGTTTTTATCAGCTGTTTGGACTCTCATTCTGATGGCACCCATTCACTGCAGAGGATCCATTGATGAGCCAGTGACGTAATGCTAAATTTCTCCAAAACAGTTTTGATGACGAAACAAACTCATCTTGGATAGCCTGAGGGTATTTTTTAGCAAATTTGCAATTTTGGGTAAACTATTCCTCAATGAGTGGTTGGGGATTTTTATGCTATTGTTGTGAGCTGAGTCAGGTGAACTACAGTATTAGTATGACTTGACAACCGGGACTGCAACTTAAAGAGTTACTCCACCCCAAAATGAAAATGTTGTCATTATTCACTTCCAACTCCATAAAAGCTTCGTTCGTCTTCGGAACACAATTTAAGATATTTTAGATAAAAACCGAGAGGCTTGTGACTGTCCCATTGACTGCCAAGTAAATAACACTGTCGAGGTTCAGAAAAGTATGAAAAGTATCGCGAGGGTAATCCATCTGCCATCAGTGGTTCAATCTGAATTTTTTGAAGTGACGAGAATACTTTATGCTATACTATCTTTCACCGAAGGTCGAAATCCCTTCTGATTTCTGTGGGGAAAGGAACAGCGGCTTGGCTATCTCCAGCAGCGATGTACTCAGTGGTCCCGTGGGCACCAAGGTTAGCGAATTTGCACTGGGGCGATGGGAAGGTTGCGACCTTTCGCATGGCATTTGTCTGTCAAGCACTCGCTTGTCAACATCTGCATGCCACAAGGTTGTGACGGGGTTCAGCTTGTGGTGCTTTCCATAGGACCCCTATGTCGTCACGACATAACTCGTAGTGACCGACAGATAGGGAACATCTAGGTTACGTACGTAACCCTTGTTCCCTGATGGAGGGAACGGAGACGTTATGCCCCCATGCCACAATCTTGAACCATCGCTGGTTGCCAGGGACTCGTCTCGGCTCCTCAGCTTAAAACCTAATCAGTGGACGCACCTGTCGCCTTTTTATACCCGTATGCACGGGGAGTGGCTCAGGTATGCAAAATCCACTAGCCAATTTCATTGGCGTTTTCTCTTAAAGTCAGAGATGATTGGGGCTTCCAAGTAAATCCCTATGTCGTCACGACATAACGTCTCCGTTCCCTCCATCAGGGAACGTACGTAACCTAGACGTTACGTACGTAACCGAGATGTTGCACACTGAGTCCAGAATTTTCGTCCGTCATGAAAAAATTCGGATCAGGTTCGATTCTCTGCGTTTTTGAATCCATAGCATGCATTTTGATAGAAAAGGATGAGGAATACGAAACAAAACAGGAAAAACGCACATGAAAATTTCGGACTCAGTGAGCAATGACCTTAACAACACACAATTACAGTTATTGTTAGTAATTTGATCACAGTCATTTCCTGCTATAGTTCACACTGCAGTCACAGTATGCAGTCATTTATTGTAGAACCACTACTGTAAAAAGTACTTTGAAAGTACAGCAACTAGTAGCCATGCAGGAATAAAATGCATATTCAAATGAAAGTACAGAAACTAGTAACCAAATATAAATTTAAATGAAGGTAGAAACTAATAGCCAGTGATTACAAAAAAAGTTCCCCCACATTTATTTCTGTACAGTGTGGAACGTCACCCGCAGGTCTGAGCTCACCTGTTATTTATTTGAAATGACAACAACAAACATATAGCACTACTAACACGAGAGAGGATGTATGAGTCTGTGAGTCATATTCCTCATGTATGATTGATATAGTCTATCAAATGTGATACATCACAAGAATACAGACTTATGCTATTGCTCAAAAACACCCCCATAAGATAACTGAAAACGCCTTGCGGTCAACATAACCAGCGCGACTTAAAATTGACATCATTATGCCTCATGCTGACAAGAAAGATTATTCTTAACTTTCATGATCTGTTACAATTGACTTTCCTGTTTTTATATGTGGGGTGATGTACGTATATAGCATTATATTAATTTAGATATTTAAGTCTTTGTCTTATTTTTCCTCAGACCTCATCAAAACCCAGGTGGCAGATATTGTTGAAGATTTGACTGCCTTGTTTATCATGTGACTGGTATCGATTTTAGTAATTCAGTCTCAGTCAAACTGACACAGCTAAAAATGAAAAACTACTAATGATAAACTAAGAAATACAAATAAACAATTGGCAGGAGAGTACATCTACACTTTATCATAATTTTTTAGAATGTATTATTTAATGTTTTATTTCCAGGATCTATGAGACCCTAAACTAAAACAATGTGATATATATTGATATATATATTTTTTTTAATTTCAGTTGATACATCAACCTGATACATCAATGTTGTATTTTTTCTGGGCTATTAAACTGATTCTCTGAAACTCCAAACAGTACATACGGGTTAAAATGAAGAGAAACATTTTGATGTTTTAATGAAAAGTAGCATTGCATTGATTAAAATTGTTTCTTGTCTGCCAAAATATACAGTATTTCTCAACATTGTAAAATTTGAAAATAATACACTTGTACATATTCAGCTCACCCTAAAATCACAAAGTAAAACTAAAACCACTTTTGTTAAAGGAAGAGGAGGAGGATCCTCCCATGCACTGTTTTTCTGTCCCTGAATGTGTGTAAATAGCAGCTGAGTTCAGCTCCGTCAGTCTTGAATTTCCCTTCATTCACTCGGTCTCTCCCCCGTCTTTTTCCCCTACAATTTCTCCCACAACTGTGGCCACTCTTCCATCCCACACTCCTCCTCCTTTTAAATGTATGAATATGAGGTTGCGTGTTCATACTTGCCTCATATTAGTTTGACTATGAGCACATGTCTTTGCATGTCAAATAATTGCGTTTGTAACACAAGACTATCACTGCAATTCAAATGAGAAGTTAGTGAAGACTCAGTTCATAGTTGATATGAGATTAAGTGTTCATGTTTTAACTCATTGGATGTTCATTCATGTGCTATGAATAATACAAAAAATGCCTCCTGGCCTGTATCTAGAGTTTTTTCTACCATGGCAGTAAGTCAGTACCATGTTGTTGTTGAGTTCTTGCTGTTATACGGGCAATATGTCTCGCCAGTCCATAATAACTGAAAAACAAGCAGCTCAGAATGAGTAGATACAAAATAAAAAAGTTTTCCATTGTTTCCATTCTCATCTGTTTATTTCATCATATGTTACGTGAGTTCAGCATTCACACCTGTTGCATTAAGTGTGTGTGCAGCATTGAATAATCTATATGTGGTTTTGTGAGGGTGTCAGGATGAGGGTGTTCATTTTAAGTACGCAAACTGTTGCGAGGATGGTGCTGTGGGCTGAGGTTAGTGTAACGAGCCATGTAATGTCACAACTTCCTGTTTGGCAGAAAAAGAGCTGTCCCTTGTTCCTGTAGATATCAGGCCTGTTTACTGTCTGAAAATAATTCAATAAAACAAAATTGTAACAATTGTTTTCAAGACTAGATATCCTGAATTAATCATTGTATATGATACAATTGTGTATACATACATTTTTCAGAAATTCTAATACATTCAATTAAAATAAATAATTAAAATAACTGAAATTTAAATATTTGACACTATAATAATCTGTAAATCACCAACTGTGTGAACATGCAGATTTTTTTTTTAAATATACATGTATTTATTTCAATATTTCCTTTGTTAGTTGTTTTCTGTGGATCAAATGATTTATTTACGTTTATCGACACAGTCTAATATTAATACTCATGATTACGTCTTGATCACAAGTTGCAAATGCAGCTTAAATAATATTTGCTTGAGGAAGCCTCCAGGTTTGTTTAATCAAACTGTGTGTGTCTCATAGAGGAAGTTGATGAGTAATCCAGTGAAAATCAATACTGATTCTATGCACGTGTTATGTTTTGTATTCTATGTTTTGTTCCAGAGAAAACAATCAAACCGATCAAGCCAGAAAGTTGGAGGAATAAATAAGCTAATGTAGTTAGCTGTGTTAAAAAATAAATGTTTTGGAAGAATTATTCGACCTGCATTTACTCTGGCAGTGTTTCCTGCCTCCCGTGATGTCACTCGTCTCGGTAAAACAATAGGAAAATGCAGAAAGATGGTAAACAAAGCTGAAACCATTCAAAATCACAACTGAGCAGAACTTTTCAAAATGGATCATTTCCGGTTACATAAAGGACTTTCCCCAGAATCCCCGGTGACATGCTAATATAAGGATATTATAAACATTAACTTCGTGATTTTCAATAAAGCTGCTTTGAAATAATGAAATACAGTGGAATAAACTGCTATACATATAACATTGATTTAATATGACTTCTGATATATGTTCTAAAGACTTCAGCCACCTGTTCACGCCGAACAACACAACACTGTAACTGAAAGAACTGAAAAACTGAAAATAATGGAGCCATACTGAATAGGAAGTCTGACAGTCTCAGTTACCGAAGGGGAACTTCACATGAAAACAGGTGTTTGAGAGTTTTCAGCGTACTCTCCTCTGGCCAGAAGAGCGGATAATCCCCAGGATTAATCAGCAGGCAGGGGAATTTTAATTCTAGAAAAACATTGTAATCCAAGAGATTTACCTCTCTCACATTATCTCTCGCCCTCTCCCACGTGTCTGCCCAACCAAAACGTGTCGGTCATTCATCTGAAACGTGTCTTTCTTTTTCTTAGTGAATTTATCTATTATACATAGGTGTGTGTGTGTGTGTGTGTGTGTGTGTGTGTGTGTGTGTGTGTGTGTGTGTGTGTGGTGTGTGGTGTGTGTGTGTGTGTGTGTGTGTGTGTGTGTGTTGTGTGTGTGTGTGTGTGTGTGTGTGTGTGTGTGTGTGTGTGTGTGTGTGTGTGTGTGTGTGTGTGTGTGTTGTGTGTGTGTGTGTGTGTGTGTGTGTGTGTGTGTGTGTGTGTGTGTGTGTGTGTGTGTGTGTGTGTGTGTGTGTGTGTGTGTGTGTGTGTGTGTGTGTGTGTGTGTGTGTGTAATTGAATAACGTATGACAGCACCTGGTGGACAGATAATTATGCAAATGACTTTAATCACTGAAATAAACCCTAAATAAATTATGCATGAAAATCTACCTCCAGAGCCTGTCCCTAAGTTTGTCTCATGACTTCATGTCAAATAATGATGTCACTATTTCCTGTATGAGCTTTTGCCAAATGATGCTTCTTCTTTTTCTTTATTTCTTTCATGTATGTGCCTTAAACTTGCCATCAACTATTTCATATAAATAATAAAAAGAAATGAAAACAAGTGGAATAAATAAATAAATGGAAAAAAGTTATTGTTCATAATATATGTATATAAATATAATTTATTTATTTTTTTCACACAAAAAGTATTTTCGTAGATGCATAACATTAATGTTGAACCACTTATGTCACATGGACTATTTTAACAATGTCCTTATTAACTTTCTGGGCCTTAAACTTGTTAGTTGCATTGATGTCTATGCAGGGTCAAAGAGCTCTCAGATTTCATCAAAAATATCTTAATTTGTGTTCCGAAGATGAACGAAGGTCTTATGGGTTTGAAACGACACGAGGGTGAGCAATGACAGAATGTTTTTTTTTTTGTTTTTTTGTTTTTTTGGGGGGGGGACTTGTGTATATATATACCATTAAAAGTTAGACGTTTTATTATTTTTGAAAGAAGTATCTTCTGCTCAGCAAAGCTGCATTTAATGGATCAAAATACAGTGAAATTGTAATATTGTGAAATAATATTTCATTTCAAATAACTGTTTTCTGTTTGAATATATTTCAAATGGAAATTATCGCAAAGCTGATTTTTCAGCTGCCATTACTCCAGTCTTTAGTGCAACATTATGCATAAATGTCTTTACTTTAATGTATTTAAAATATTACATAAATAAAAAATACTGACCCTAACGTAATATATACAGTATATATATATGTGTGTGTGTGTGTGTGTGTGTGTGTGTGTGTGTGTGTGTGTGTGTGTGTGTGTGTGTGTGTGTGTGTGTGTGTGTGTGTGTGTGTGTGTGTGTGTGTGTGTGTGTGTGTGTGTGTGTGTGTGTGTGTGTGTGTGTGTGTGTGTGTGTGTGTGTGTGTGTGTGTGTGTGTGTGTGTGTGATCTTTTAAACTTTCACACTGTAGCATTTGAAACTCATCAGTCTTTGGGGTGCCTGTAGTCATTTATTCGTGCATCTCTTTGGATCACATCTCTCTTTCTGTCACACTCATCAGCTCACTGTTCTCCACATCCTCCCCCTCTCCTCCTCTCCTGCTGTCTCTCTCCACCTCCTGCCACTTCATGGTCACTCTATCAGAGCAACACAAAGCAACATGACAGAATGGATACAAACAAAGTGTGCTTCCTTCCTAATGTTGTCTCTTTGGCCAAAATCAGCAGGATGCCATGACAGATCACCCACTGTCATGCTTTCTTCCTCCCCATTCTCTCTCTCTCCCTGCATGGGCCAACCCTCATGCATGCATAGTATATGCTGAGCTGCATGTTATATTCCATTAAAATGATCCTTTAGTTTAAGTTTGAGTAATTGTGTTTTTTTGTTTTTATTTGGTTTTGTATCGTTTCATATTATGTATTTAGCCATTTAAATTTTAGTTTTAGTAATTTTAGGACTTACATTTATTTCAGCTAATCGCCAAGGCAACAATTATAGAAATCATCTAGTTTTCATCTAATATTTATACTTTATTTTATATCATCTTTATTGCACGTAATGAAAATGATTTGTAATAGTTTTAGTTACCAGTAACTGGCCATGATATTTCATAAACAAGACAATGACAGGCATTCCATTCCACTTCTGTTGAAATCTGCTGATCTCATGTGGGTGCGGATTGCGTGTAGGCCTGATTATATCTCATTTATGTCTTCCAAATATGAAAATGAATACAAATATAAAATAATGACACTTAAATGGAAGCTTGTATGAAATGAAATTCGATTTAAATATAATACTGCTACTATATACAGTAAAAGTAGCACAAAATATGCACAGAAAGACAATTTACTTAATACAAGGCCATCCATTAAATGTTTTGTGAAGCAAAATCTAGGAAAAACCCACAAGTGCTTTTTTACTAAATACTTGATCATTTAATTACTCATTCATGTAAGTAATTACTCATTCATTCTTTCCTTCACAGTCTATATTTTGGCTCATTTTCTATTTTGTTCTTGTTATTGTTGTTGTTCGAACTATATCAAAAAGCCCCTTTTTAATAGGTACTAACCATCCTGTTATGACACACCTGAGGTTCACTATGATGACAAGGCTGCCTGTGATGCTGAGTACAGTCAGTAAAATCAGTATAACGATGAGACTGCTCCTCTGAAGGTTGTGAAGTGTGGCATCGTGACCCGAGGGCAGGGACGGCAAAGCCACAATCAGTCTAGGGGTTGTAGATGGCAGTGGGCTGACTGAGGGAAAGAGAGACAGATGAGAGGAGGACAAATCTAGACCACAATGAGTTATTCAATTCAATAAACATGGCCTACCTTTCAGTTTGAAATACATGCGGGACAGCGTAGTACCCTTTTGATCCTGTAGGAGACAGCAGTACGTGCCTTCCTCGTTGACTTTTAGCTGATTGAGGACAATTTTAGACTCCTCTGTCACCACCAGCGCTTCATACTCTCCGCCATGTGACAGCTTGCAGTGAATAATAACCAGTCTGTGATTTAGTACATTTTAGTAAACAATTCAAATTGAAATCAGTGTACTCTGGTCTGGAAAGACTTGAGTGTACTTTAAAACTGTAGCTTATCAAGCAAAAAGCTAATGATTTGAAGGCTATGGTAGACTACATGGTATATCAAAGCTATTCAGTGGGACATGCTTTCTTTAACATTACTATAAAATTATATGTCATTAGATAAATTACATAATATAACCAGTACTTGTTGAGAAAAGTAGATTATTACTGAAAAAAAGATGCTAGTTAAGATTAGTTAAGTTAGCGTCTCTATTTTTAGCTAGCTACTCTCCAACATACACAAATAACACAAATAATGTAGAAAGCACAAATAGTGTACACATTTTAAAATTATATATTTAAAAAATGTACTTGCTTATAATATTACTGAAATAAAAGTTCACTTAAGTGTATTTAGAACCACTTTGAAAGCTGTTTCTTAACACATATAAAGAAACCTCTAAAAAGTGCACTTAGTAATATTGACAAATTCAAATTTTACCTTGAAGTACATTGTAAATCATCTTTTTGATCATTTTTTGTCATTTTTTTAATTAGTAGCTATTTATTTTGATGTGCTGACTACGATCATTTAAAGTAATTTTATCTGTAGTGTGTTATTCAATATTACATTATTACATATTACTTAGTAATACTTAAGTGGGTTAAAGGCACTCTTAATTTTAAACTATAATACATTTTCATTCAATTGCAAATAACATGCAATAAGGTTTTTTCTGAAAACATTACAGTCAGTGTGCACTTATTTATATTCTTTTAAAGTGTATTTTAACCGTAATAAGGACTCTTGTCAAAAATATACTACAGTGTATTTCTGATGTTGTCTGAAACAGTATTCAAAATGGCTTCGGGATTCTTTGAAAACAGCAAATGTGTTTGTTTGTCTGTGTTCGTGTACATTCTTTTCTGCAGGATGCCAGGAGTAATGGTACTCGGTCTGTCCAACTACAAGAGCATGCCAGGGCAGGAAACAGTCCAGCACCACCTCCTCTCCTTCATCTGCCTCAAGATGATGCTCTGAAAGGAACAGAGAGTGAGAGAAAGAATACAAAGAAGAGAGAAGGACAAAAGAGAAGTGTGAAGTGTTAATATAGTCAGATCAAATCTTCTTGGTGTGTGTATCCACGGCCGTTTGACTGTCTCACCTCCACAGTCTAGCGGCGGCGTGGCAGACTGACACGTAAAGAGCCCATACTGACAGGAAGTGCAGTTCATCACTCTCTGATACAACAGCCCTGTAGCAAACAAGCATCCGTATACACCCACACACCCAATGAGCAAGACATATATCAGACTTTACTCACTCAGTGTCCTGTAATACATACACCATCTCACATTTCATTCCATGTGTTACTTGCTGTTTCGCTTTTATTATCTGTGAAATTTATTTCTACACCATTTTTTTTGTCTCAGTGTACTAACAAAGAATAAGTGTGTACAAACTTTTGACTTCTTGTGTTCAGAATACTATTATAGAGAAATATAGAGGAATCTCACATCTGTACTTACCACATTTATTTGGACACAGGCCTTTGAAAAAGAATAATCATAAAAAAGATAATACAGAAAAAGATAATTAGTGAGACTTGGATGTTCTGAAACGTTATTGCTATAATATATGCCATACCTTGGGCAGCGAAAATCTCCAAATGTTTCTGAAGGATTCTCTTTCCTTTCTCCACTATATTAATCATATCCCACTGAATAGAATCTAAACAGGAAGAACACAGTATTAGTTTTACATGTTGTCAGATGTAAAGCATCTTTATCAGATGTTTTTGCTCTAGACTTCAGACTAGAGCTTTTCTTCTTCTTACAAAACGAAAGAGGACATGATCTGAATCCACAAGCGCTCACCTGTCTTGTCCTCTTTCCAGTGCCTCTTGAATTCACTCTGGTATTCTGTCCGTGCACGATAGAGAGTTGTGGGATCTAAAGCAAACATCAGATAACACTCAACATCATCATTTAGAAATCGAATTTGAAGACAAAATGGAAATTAGGCCAATCTTGCATGTATTAGTTTCGAAACACCTAAGCATCTTCCCACCTTTTTCCCCAAACATTTGAATAATAGCAAAGCCATCAAAACAACTAAATAACATAAATATATTATGCATATTGACCAAAACCTTTTTTTTTATATAATTGAGGTTCCTCGAGGTTGCCTTCCTTCCTCTCAATCAGAATTAGTTTTCATTTTGTCTTCGTTTTGTTAGTTAGTTTTTGTTATTTTTATTCGTTTTCAATATGTTTTTTAGTTTTTTTATTAAATGTTATGTCAGTTATATTATAGTATATACAATTTATAATATAGTTTTAGTTAACTATAATATCCATAGCCTGCTGGAAAGTTATTGTACTTTTTATTCATTGTATAATAACTCATTAAAATAAATATTGTTAGAAAAAACTACTATTCAGCAAAGACAATGTTATTTATCAGTAATTGTTCAGAAAATGTGCTAATCTAAACATCAAATTCCTACTACATCTTAAAACATGTTACAAATATGAATGGCAGTATCTCCAAGCTACTCCCGATTATTTAACAGCAGTACCTATGACACCATGAAACCGTCTGCTGGTTTCCCAAAAGCTGACGTAAGCATGCTCAATGATTTGCTTCAGTTCGATCTGATCACGGACAGTGATTCCTTCAACTGTGGACAGGAAGTCTTCATGCACATAACGAACCACCAGGTCACACTGCAGACAGGACCTTACACTGGGACATGACCCCAGAATCAAAAGCCAGCCGCAAAGCAATGCAAAATCCATTTAGGAGAGACAGTAAGTTGTGGACTTTAAAATATAAAAAGCCAATCTTTGGCGTTCTTTAGTAATGTCACTTCAGAGCCAAACTGCCCTCATGATGTCATACATTCAGAAACATTCTAAACTCCATAGCAACAGGCTGCTTAGGAATGTATGAAGAGGACAGGCAAAATGGATTCAAATGTAAAAAAAAAAGCATTATCCCATATTTTTTCTCCCAAACAAACTTTTTGATATCACACATTTTAGAAATATGAGTGCTTTTGCCATTGAATCAGCATAAACATTTATAAGACTGAAATTAATAACCTTTATACTTCAAAATAATAATTGAATTACCAGGAAATGAACTGGATCTATTTTTTTATCTTTTAATTTTCAATTGAAATTAATTTTAATTAATTTCAATATTCCTATAATGATAATAATAATAGTAATTATACTTTTAATTTTTCATTTAATTTGACATTCCTATAACTTCTCATTTTGTTTGGGGGAAAAAAAATTAACAAGTAATCCACACAACTTTAGTCCATCCATTTAAAAAAACACATTATTGTCCACATACAGTACATTATTGTTGCTCCTCCATGCTCCGCCTTTCTGAAACACGTATTGTGATGCCGTGTCCCGGCATGACCACGCAAAAACAATAAAACCCACAATAAACGAGGCATTTGTTGCATCCAGTGGGGACATAATTACTGATTATAATGACTTATACTGTCTTTTTATGCATCACGTTGCATAGCGCTGCGTAAACATTACCATGTCTGCATTTGTGATCGGAGAAAAGACAAACAACAAGCACTACTCTACACTGCTCAAAACTCGCGTTTGAATCATCAGGGGCAAATTCTTTAAATAAGAAAACGTACTGAGTCATAAGTGCCAGACTGTCCTTGCAAAGTTGGAATTGCCCCACTTTATAGAAACAGCCTTTGTGCAAGCCTGCATTGTAGGCTACTCTTTCAGGATCAGGAAACAGTCCTCCGTAAAATGCACTGCACACACTCTGATATTTTGGTTCAACTGCTCTAGAACAGTGTTGTAAATACAACTTAACCACTGATTTCTAGTTGTCTACTTTTGGAAGCCCAAACAAAGTAGTTATGCTTTCACAACGAAACAAACAGCATCTCCAGGACAAGGTGCCGGCGGCAGCAACAATACTGCAGCGAGAATAATAGTTCTGCCTTCTTACATTGCATAAAAATGTGGGCAGTGTTATGCAAATCTTCCCACATAGTAAGGTAGACATGTGGGGGCGTGTTTAAGCAAGGCAGCAAATGCGTCTGCAGTGTGAAAGTATTTAAGACTGTCAGAGAAAGACACAAAAATCAGTACAAGCACGAAACACAGACAGCGAGAGACAGCTTAGTGCTGGATCTCAAGTCTCTGATGAGAAGAGGAGAAGAGGTGGTTGATGCTGGTTACTATATGATGATTGAAATCGTGAAATGGCCTCAAAAGAGTAGTAAATATGTAATAAGTAAAATGTTTACACGCATGGATTGCATGTATTCAAACAGCGTTGCATGAGCTCGCGGCGCCAGGGTTCAAAGTCCAAAGCGAGAGGAAAATCTGCAACACTGTTACTCGTCAGTTGCTCAGTAACATTTTTATACATTTTTTAAAGGCATGTGATAATGTGTTACGTGCGACAAACATCTTCCCAAATTCGTAATGAGAATCATTTATAAATCTGTTGTCAACAAAAAGCATCACTGAGATCTTCCTGCAGGATTCTGCCAAAATAAACAGTAGCCCCTTTTACAGCACAAACGCAGCACAAACGATTGAGACTATTTTGGCGACGTTTTGCGTTGGGTGGGGGACTAACTTCATGATCTCTAGGTGACCCTCTCTGCAGAACAAAGATCCAGGGGGCGGGGTTGGATCCACACCTAGGGGGTGGAGATTGTAGGTACGGGGTTGGGATCAGGGGGTGGAGACTAAGGGTGGAGATGAGGGATCAGGGGGTGGAGACGGGTAGGTTAAGGGTGGAGATGGGTGGGTTGAGGGATCAGGGGTGGAGAGGTTTGGAGATGGGTGGGTTGAGGGATCAGGGGTGGAGACGGGTAGGGGGTGGAGATGGGTGGGTGAGGGATCAGGGGGTGGAGATTGAGGGTCAGGGGGTACGGGTGGAGATGGGTGGGTTGAGGGATCAGGGGGTGGAGACGGGTAGGTTTAAGGGTGGAGATGGGTGGGTTGAGGGATCAGGGGGTGGAGATTGTAGGTACGGGGTTGGAGATGGGTGGGTTGAGGGATCAGGGGGTGGAGACGGGTAGGTTTAGGTCTATGTAAAGTGAGAGGAGTTGGATCTAGATCCAACCACACCCCCTGGGTCTTGTGTTCTGCAGTGAGGACGTTCTCAAAATATAATCTGAGAAAAAGCAACAACTCCATCAGCATTCATAAATATTAATTACTAACATTACAATGTAATTTTACTGTTGTTCTGTAGAATAAAATAAAAAAGTAAGACAATAACAATGAAAATAATAATTACCCCACAACAGCTGTATTAATATATTTATTATATTCACACATAGTAGTCAAATTGGGATCTGTATTTGTATACAGTATATCTGTATAGTATTAGTATAAAATATAATATTAATATAGCCTATATTCTAATGTTTTAAAAAAATATATTCTACTCAACAAGGCTGCATTTTTTGCACAGTAAAAAATATCATATCTGATTCAAGATTGGGGTCTCAAAAATGACCAAAAAATATTATTTTATTATTTTAAATATTATTTATTTTACTCATTTAATAATTTTAAGTTAAATTGTGCTTTGTTGGTACAGCGTCTGCTAGAATGTTACAAAATGTTCAGTGTTAAGTAAATATTTTAAAATTGTTGTTTTGTAATTCATTTTTTTATTTGAAAAGCTTGAAAAACAGTAAAAACACATTTTGGCCATTTAATTTATGCAAATGTAAAAAAAAGGCAAAATAGATGGGAGGAAAAACCGTGTTCAGTATTCGGCCTTCGGCCCAGTGTTTCATTTTGTTCGGCTTCGGCCAAGAATTTTCATCTCAGTGCATCCCTAGTTATGTGGATTATTGTGATGTTTTTATCAGCTTTTTGGACTCTCATTCTGACGGCACCCATTCACCGCAGAAGATCCATTGGTGAGCAAGTGATGTAATGCAACATTTTTCCAATTCTGTTCTGATGAAGAAACAAACTCATCTAAATCTTATGGCTTGAGGGTGCAGTAAATGTTCAGCAAATGTAAATTTTTGTAAATGTAAAATTATTCCTTTAAACGAATGTTTCAAGACAAAATGTTGTTTCAAATTCTGCTCTGAATGCAAACAAGGAGGTCGAGGCAATGTTACTTCCTCTAGATCAGAATCTTGCTGTCAAAGTACATCATCACATTAAACTTAGCCCACTCAGTGGTTAACCATGACAGCGGCGGTCTGTCCCACCTCGGCACAGGCCTGATGTAGGTGACAACTGCAATATCCTTTTGCGAGGTGTAATGATTACGTAGGTGTGATGACAATGAACATATGCACATGAGGACATCGGAAAGTTTTGAAGTTTCCATGTCCTCAAAAAAACCATCAAATTACTCTTAATTATGCACTCAACACAAAGCACACATAGTCATGCATGTTAATTCACAAAGATGAGCAAATACAAGCATGTGCACACTGAAAATCTAAGACTTAAAATCAAATTCAAACCTTGATATAACCTTAACGTTTTAGGATGAAAAACAAAGATTAGTTATGAAAAGTTATGATGATGATTAATACATGTTTACAAATAGTAAGTCACTAATCAAATAAGTACATTTGTGACTCCACAGTCAAAGTTCTTCATTCACTGAAGCTCAAGATGTTCATCTCCAGTCAAGCTGGAGAACATGATCAACAGGTTTTAAAAAATAAAAGCATTGTTAGTAGTGGACTTAGACTTTTGACCTTACTGTATACGCTCACACACAAACATGCACACACAGCATAATCCAAATCAATTTTTTTCTAAATCAGTTAAAATCTACGTAATATTGCCATCCACTGGTACAAAATGCAGAAATGCTAAATTTTCAAAACATTACTGTAATCCACTTTTAGCCAAATATAGGTATTTGGACACCAAAAAGATAACATTTACAAAAGGATAAAAGATTATGAGCAGGAAAAATATGTAGTTACCTGATAGTTTATCGCTTGCCAGAACATCCTGGATAAAGTTCAACATATATTGTACCTCCATACAGAAACTATACATTGAAAAGATCATTTATGTACCCTTATCTATGTGTCTACATGTGTGCTTATCTATAAGTGTGTAAAATATTACAGCGCACATACTGTAGAGTGAAAATCTGCATCCAGACACTCACTTTAGAAGACTCAACGCCGTATAAAAAAAGAATTAGCATGGAATTTTGCTTTTTAAAATTTCAATTCATTATCATTATTGCTTACAATACCTGTTTTGAGTAATTTTCTGAAGTTAAAGTATGGGAAGAAACTCATTACGAGAAGCTTCTGTGACAAGAATATAGTAACACTTCTGGTAAACTATCAAACATGCTGGAAGAAGGCACTTTCTTTATTTGAATATAAATAAGATAAATAGAATGTATTAAGTCAATTTATCTAAAAATAAATGAATAACAAAATCTGACACTTTTATAATATAAAAAGCACACAGAAATTATTATTATGTGGGTTTCAAGTTGTTAGAAGTATAGAACATTGTTTTTGACATGATTTCTTATGGTTTTAAAAACACAATCTCATGGCAGTTCATACCCAAACAAAATATTTATAAAATACATTTATTTCATACTAAGTATAGTTCAAATCTATTAACATATTTAGTGACATATCGTTTGAGACTTACTGATATAAAAATCATAATTAAACTGTTTTTGGAGCACTACTGTGAACAATGAACATTTCTTAATATTAAGCCTAAAATGTGTTCAATATCACTGTTGATGAGGATTGAATGATCTTTGGATAAGATTGATTTACCCGAGTTATACTTGTAATTGTCAGGGTTCTGTTATGTGTGTCATCTGTTCCTGCCTCCTGTGTATTAAAGTGCATTAATTACAAAATTGAGCAGACTTTAAGTATGCCAGTTTAGTATACTAAAAGTACAATTGCAGCGTATTTCTGTTAAGTACATAAATGTGTAATGCAAATGTATTTCAAATACTTTTAGTGTATTTGTTTTCAACAGGGTAACAATGTTACATTTTGGTGAAAAGGTTGCTAATTCGGATGAATTTGTGTGTTCTCATTCATACAACCTGAAATATCTGTTTTGGAGGTGGACCTTCCTGCTTAGGCTACTGGTTTTCTAAAAAAACATATTTTTTGTATGATTCACATCATACAAAGTCATGTGAAATCACCACCTTGTAGAATATATGTTTTATGTGAGACTGTTGGTTGTTTTAAAACAGTTTTACAGAGTTTACAGTGATATACGCGATATAAGACATGAGACACAAAAACAAAGTGAGACACTAAAGAAAAAACATTCTCACACGCCCTCCCAGAAACCATAATCATTGTGACGCCACACCTAAAATAATAAAGTTATTGTCCAGACAGCTGTTTGCTGAAGAACTCTGCTCTCTGATGGCGTGACGCATCACGCTTTTGAAGATTCAAATAACTGTTAAAGGGGCGCTCGCCCTTGAAAGGTAAAAACCAGAGAGCAGCACAGCTGGAAAACCCCTGAAATATGAAGATAATTCACTTTTACTTTCTCAAACACTTTATTGCTAGGAAAATCCCTTTTATTACTCAGCATTTGAAATATTCATTCCTTTCAAGTGATATTTTTCCAACTTTTGTACTGCTTAATCAAACGAACTAACTAACATCAAAGTGTATATCAAATAATTGACATAATTAAGTATTTTAATGGTTGCAATATGTACATGAAAATGCTGGTGGTTTGAATTACAGGAAGTGGAAAGTGGCACTTTTTTGGTACCTGATGTACTTCTTTATAATCAGTTGACATACAAGTGCAATTAGTACACTATGTAAAAAAGCATAACCCTATCATAAGAGACTTTCAGAAGGATCATGGATCAGCTTATGTTTCCTGTTCCTATGGCAACGGGCACTGTGTCCTGAGTATCTGTAATATCAGTCACATTGCACACACTGATAACACTAATCTTAATTAATTGGATTCTCAAGGACAGGGCAGGTAATCATTCACAACTATAGGGTTACATGTTTTACAGTCACGGAGAGACACGATTCATGAAGATAGAATGCAATGGTACGTTTTTAGCAAGTTTGAGATTTTTCATAAGAAATATGGATCAATAAAAGCATAAATGTTCTATTCTTTCAAAATATGAGGGACCATTTGTTTTATAGCAACACAATTAAAAAATAAATGAAATGCTTTGAAAAAAATAGAAGACAAAAATTATAAGTGTGATCATTCTCATGTTGAAATCCATCTCTCCATTAAAAACAAAACAAGTCTTTCTATTTCATTCTGTCATTCTCATTCATATAGTTTCTATATTATGCAGATTTAATAACTAAAAAAATAATCTTTGGTAAAAGTTTAGGATAAGTAAATTGCAGGATAACTCAGCACATTGAGAATCATGCAGAGTTACACAAACTACTACAAATCAGAGGCACAGAAGCTCAAAAACGATGGCATGCTTTTTAAATACTTTAAATATTTTATATAAAACAATCTATGTGGTTATGACTAATCAGCCTATAAACACAATGGAGTGAAAGCCACAAGTCTGGCTATGCTCTAATTCAAAGAAGTGTATTTGGGAGCAAAAGTGTGCTGACAGTTTTGTGTTAAAATGTAGCTGCGCATACTTTTCATGGATCCAGTCTCTATTCACATTCACCATATTCTCTCGTCTCATAATAAGCATTTATTTCTGTCTCCAAACACTTTCTATGTCCTACATCCTATAGGACATATCATATCCTCCCTATCCTATGTCAGATTCAACAATACCTAAAACATCTTGTATTATTCATTTGTTTTGATTATGCACAATTGCACGTCCTTTCCTGCAACAATCCAAATTTCACTTAAAAAATGCTTGAAGAATTCGATACACAAACCAAATATTGTCGTAATCGCCTAGTTATTGGTCAGATGAACCATTTGTCCGCATTTTACATTGTGTGCAATTGTGGATGTTTAAACAGTGAAGAATGTCTGGGCCTTAAGTAAGTTAAGTGCCAAAAGACAAGCATGATAGCATATCTACTAAACTATTTAAGTTATTTAAAAGGTGTATAACGTTTTTATTTGTATTATTATTACAAAGGTAAAAAGGTAAAAGGTAGATCTCATCAGTTATATAAAACTGTTTCTTAAGCTTTGTTCCATTGTGCTAATTAGCTTGCAATGCTGTAATTATAACATGTAATGAATACATTATTTAAAAAAAAACAGTAATGTTACTATTTTATGTTCAGATTGTCTAAACTATGTAAGCAATAAAGATGGTATGATGCCACAATATACATGTTATTATGTTATATTTTGCTTTACTCTCACACACCAGTATGCCACGCATGTTAGTTTGCAGAAGTAACTTCTGTGCAAAATACTGAGGTGTGATGCAGGATTATATTGGATTCATAATTAAATTTCAATCTAGCCTTTTCTCTACACATACATTAGGTATTCAAAAGTCTTCTCTCTTCACAGTTATTCATTAATTACTCCAAAGCTCTTTCTCTTTTGGTCTATATATTAAAAAAGTTAATTAATAATCTATATACTCTTATAAAGTGCGGTTACATTTTTTTAATGATATGTATTCATGGAAAAACTATCTAAAACAAATCTCTTTGAATGATCCAAACTTCATGAGCTCTAAATTGTCATTATCATAATTATAACTTGAATATTGGTGGTAAAAACAACTATATTATATGGACTATAAATATAATGAACTAACAAATTCAATTCAATTATTTTTAAACTGCTTTTATCAGTATTACAACTTTAAAGGCATAGCTCCCCCCAAATTTTAAATTATGTCATTAATTACTCACCATCATGTCGTTCCAAGCCCGTCAGACCCCCGTTCATCTTCAGAACACATATTAAGATATTTTTGATGAAATCCGAGAGCTTTCTGACCCTCCATAGACAGCAATGGAACTACCCCGTTCAAGACCCAGAAAGGTATAAGGACATTGTTAAAATAGTCCATGTGACATCAGTGGTATTTTATCAAGCTACGAGAATACTTGTTTGTGCTTAAAGAAAACAAAAATAACTTTATTCAACAATTTCTTCTCTTCAATGTCAGTCTTTGCATTGTGGTACTGTCGTGAACGCACATCGAAGACTGACGTGGAAGAGAAGAAATTATTGAATAAAGTCATTATTTTTGTTTTCATTATTATTTATATTTGCACAAAAAGTATTCTTGTATCTCGGATTTCATCATCTTAATTTGTGTTCCAAAGATGAACGGGTCTTAAAGGTTTGGAACGACATGAGGGTGAGTAATTAATGACAGAATTTCCATTTTTGGGTGAACTATCCCTTTAATATTACTCTACTAATCTAATATGCAGAATCCAAAAATGTCTCAAATTATATTCAAACCTTATATACAGACATCGGCATCAAATTATTTGAATAAAACTGTTGTACTGTATGTGTTAAACAAATCTTACTTGATTACAATGCGTTCGCAAGCTTAATTTTGGCACATTAAGTGCAAGTTTATCAAGTTGCATGTTTAATCTTATCAACAATCTGAACCTTATCTGATTTACCTGACAATCCTGAAGGACAATTATGTAAACCTTTGTCCTATCTGGTGTTGGAAAGAGGATATATTTTAGCAAAGAAAAAATAATAATTCATTACGGGAAATCTCTTTTCATTGGCCATGACCCAAAAATGACAGATTACAATAAACAACACAGATTCTGCAGATTTCTGAAACAAACACCTGCAGTACATTTCATATGCTACTTTGTTATTGTCATTTGTTGGTTTGTGAAATTGTGTCATAATTTAATTCATAATTGAGTATTATTATTACCATTCTTTAAAGTAATTAATAATTTAGTTTATCAGAGATGCATTAAATTGATCAAAAGTAAAGATATTTATAATGTTAATAATATGTTCCTTCCATTTCAAATAGTTTTAATGCTGTTTTCTTCTATTCTTTTGAAGTCATAATTTAATTCATAATTGAGTATTATTATTACAAAAGTAAAGATATTTATAATGTTAAAAAATATTTCTTTAAAGTAATTAATAATTTAGTTTATCAGAGATGCATTAAATTGATCAAAAGTAAAGATATTTATAATGTTAAAAAATATTTCCATTTCATCAGCGAATGGCACAACGGTTTAAATTGTTCATAATAAAAAAGAAATGGTTTCAAATATATTAAGTGGCACAACGAATAGCATAAAAAAGCATAAGAAGAAATGTTTCCACAAATAGCATATTAGAATGAAGGATTTCTGAAGGATTGTTCATGTGACACTGAAGACTGCATATTAGAGATTTCTGAAGGAATGATGCTGAAATGATTGAACATTCAGCTTTGCATCACAGGAATAAAATATATTCAAATAGAACACAATTATGTTAAATTGTAATACTTTTTTCACATTATTGCTGTTTTTAACTGTATTTTCGACCAAACAAATGCAGCCTTGAGCTTTAGACTTCTTTCAAAAACATTACAAATGTATGGCCAAACAAGACCTGCATGCTTCTTCAGTCTAGTGTCATAAATCTTACCTGTCTGGATTGTTTTTTCAGCACAAATGAAAGCTCCTCTAGCGGTCTTGACTGAACGCTTTTCAATCGACATCAATAAATGGTTAGGTGTCTACTCTGCACTGCAAGAAAAGAAAAACAGCACTTTTGCTGATTTTTTTGTTTTTTACAAAGCAAGAACAAGCAAAAATACAATACAGACCAAATAACTATTACCTATAAAAATATTGACTGTATAATGTTATATATTGTGTACGAATATGAACCACACCACTGAAAAAAGAAAACTGTTTTGCATTCGTTCAGAACATAGTTTACTGCATATTTTATTAACGAGAGTCATCGGGGGGTTATCAGGTTTTGGTAGGTGTGTTTTGTTCCTTCGAAGTTCCATAGCGTCAGTAACACACCTTTGGTTTAGTCTGCCCATCTAGTTAATGATCAGTGTGCTGGACTGGCTTTTATCCATTCTGGTTGGCGGTGGAAACATCAGGCCAGATAAGACTCTAATCATCATCAGTATCACTTATGTTTATCCAATGATTATGAGAAAGCCATTCATTTCCTCCTGTCTTTCTCTACTGTATACCAGCACAGGCAGAGGTCAAGCAGAGATCTCTCTGCTAGCAGAAACTCCTTACATCCTCTCGCTGGAACTAACACTCCATACGCACACAAGTGCAAGACAACAAGAGAAATGCATTTCCAAAGAAAGAGCTGGACTTGGTCCGTTTTATTATTTACACTTGCTGCTTGCATGGTAGGTCTGTTTAATATGTTGAAATTACAATGTGTTTTGGCTGTGACTGTGTAGTTATACTCTATGCTTTATTTGTGGGATATGGATCAATAACTTGAGTCAGAGTGATACTTGTTTCTTTGAAAATTGATCCACAATTAAATGTAAATAACTGAATAATGATATATTGAAATATGTATGGATATTCGACAGATTGCAGACTGTTGTCTGTAAATATATAAAAAGGGAAGATTTGATAACTTTTATGTCTATGGTCTTTGCCAATGTTAAACTGTGGTTAAAATCAGTTTTCCATTTATATAAATCTAGACTTCACAATCTCTAGCTTTATTAAACACTTGCTGGCCTTAATTGTAGCACAACATAGATTTCGAATTGTATATTTGCTTATCTCATTTTATTTGTGTTTATTAGTTCACCATTTGTTCGAATCACCTTAAATTGATCTAATTTTGTGAATGTGAAGCAAATATCACCTCATTTGATCACATCCACTTTTCTTAATGTAGGATGTCAGGCAGAAGAAGTGAGTTAGGCAGAACAGACAAAAAAGTATCATGCGTCTAAGAAAATATCCTGTTTGGGCTAAAACTGCGATCATATTAAGCTTTTAAGCACATTAAGCTTTTATAATGCCTCCACAGTTATGGAATAGTATATTACAATATTACAACCTTGGAAAAGTAATGCAAATTAATAACATCTTTAAACATAATGTAAATTAATTGGTTAAAAAGTGTGGGGCATCTGTAAAAATAAATGACATTATTTAATAATTTAACTACATTTATTTCCATTTGTATATTAAGGATACATTATTATGAATAGTACATTTAAAAAAAAATAAGTTATTTGGCTAATCTTAGTTATTGCATCGTATATTTTCAATCTGATAAATTATTGTTGCAAATTATAAAGAAAACATCTCACTTTTATTTTTTAAGAAAAAATTATAATATACAAATGCAGTATATGAAAAATTTGAACTCGAAGAAATTTATTATTGAGTTCTGATATGTGCTAAATATTCATTACTAGAGAGTTATAAGATACTGTAATGATTACCTAAACTTCTTTATGTATGTTGGATCTCTGTTTATTCAAGGTTCTCACAAGTGCTCAGCATGAACCAGGCTACTGCTCATTCTATGAGGACTGTGGCCTAAACCCTGCAGTGGAGGGGGCTCTTATCCCCCCTAGGGTACCCTGTAAGGACTACAGAAAAGCTGTGAATGTGACAGGATATCACTATGACCTTTTTAAATCCGTGTGCCCAATGTTTGCCCATGGTGAGGGTGAAACATTGGCCTGCTGCTCCATCAACCAGCTTAAAGCTCTACAGAGCAGCCTGATGCTGTCCAAAGCTGTGCTGATCCGCTGCCCATCCTGCGCTGACAACTTTGCGCATATCCACTGCGCCACCACCTGCAGCCCCAACCAAAGTCAGATTTTAAAGATTACCAAAACCGCAAACATCAAGCAACCCACTGGCATTTTCAAGGAAGCTGTGGTGGGTTACGAGGCTTACATATCCACAAACTTCTCAGATGCATCGTTTAGGTCCTGCAAAAGTGTCAGAATCCCAGCCACCGGAGGCTACGCCATCGCCACGATGTGTGGCCGCTATGGTTCGACACTGTGTACACCGCAACGCTGGTTAGATTTCCAGGGAGACTCAAGCAACGGACTGGCTCCTCTGGATATTAACTTCAAGCTCTTGTCTGACAGTCAGACCGCTGGACTCCCACCTGGAGCGGTTCTGTTTGCAGGTAGAGCGTTGAATTGTAACGAAACGACACAGACAGGAGGTAAGGCCTGTTCCTGTCAGGACTGCGTGCAATCCTGTCCAGCTGTACCCCAGCCACCACCTTTACCAAAACCATTCATGATTGGTCAACTAGATGGAGTCCTTGTCATCACCATCATAGTCTTCTCCTGCGTCTTTTTCCTTATTATGTGTTACGTAGTTTTAGAGTGCATTACCCACATTCGAAAGTCAAAGGGCACTCAAAAGAGCAAGAGCACTAAGGACCAAAATGAAAATGAGATTGAACATAAAATCAGTCCTAAAGATGTTACATGGTCTGATAAAGCCAGTCTTGCCACTCAGGAGTTCCTGGGGTCTCTTTTCCAGACCTGGGGAACCATAATGGCGCGATATCCTCTGATAGTACTCCCAGTCTGCTTTGTGGTTGTGCTGGTTTTTGCAGTGGGAATAAAAGACATAGAACTCACCACAGATCCTGTCCAGCTTTGGTCAGCACCCGAAAGTCGTGCCATGCGTGAGAAGGCCTTCCATGATAAACATTTTGATCCATTTTACCGCACCAATCAGCTGATCCTGACCGCTCCAGACCGGCCCAGTCACTTCTATGACTCCTTACTCTTTGGCAAGCAGAACTTCAGCGGCATCATATCTAAAGGTGACATTACCTCAAGATAAATTTATCATGAAAAGTGTCGAAAGCATACTATTTAGGTTTACTCTCAAAATGTGTAGTAACAGAAGTAGTAACAGATCTTTTCTTCGCTATGTTCAACTAAGAAAAACAGAATATCAAAAAAGACCCACATTTTAGAGCAGGAGCTTGGTTCTGTCTTTTTATTAGAAGTGTAACTTAACGTTAGGCTATGTTCTTTCATTAGATTGATCGTCTTATTTTGTTTATGTTTTTGAGAGGGCTTAAATATTACTCTTCTTTTTGTATATGCATGTTTTTGTCATTAAAATTCAGCTTAAATTAGAAAAACAATTCGAGATCGATTAAAACCATATTTAGACACTGTTTCATGCGTTCACAATCACAATATTAACTCACCCTAGAAGTGAACCATCGAAATTTCCAAAAGTAACAAGGAGCCATTGGTTTGTTCGTTGAAATCACGTGACTTGGTGAGTTTGATTCGAGCTCCGATTCGTACATGTTTCAAAGCTTCTTTAAGCAGTGTCTCAAAGCTTTAGTATATCATAGCTTTCCGTATATATTTGATCCACAATGCGAACTGCTGCCAAGAGAATCACGGTGAAATTTGGATGTGTAGGTTAGTTTAAATAAAGAATGTGACATGCAGTTGCAATATAATGACATGTATGCTTTTGTCATAGGCTATTCATGCAGTCCTAATAATTTTATTTATTTTTTTATGTAGAAATACTTCTATTTTGATAATTTTCTGTTCTTCAGTCATATTAAAATATACTGTGTACGTTTCTTTCTCATAGATTTGATCATAGAGCTGTTGGAGCTTCAGCAGAAAATCCAGGCAATTGAATTCTGGTCAGATGAACTAAACAGCACTGCAAGTCTTAAAGATGTTTGCTATGCGCCACTCAATCCAGACAACCCCTCGTTAACAGACTGTGCTGTCAACAGTCTACCGCAGTTCTTCCAAAATAGCATCGACAACCTGAACGCCAAAGCAAACATGACAGAGCTTGGCGTGACGAAGGAGGTGGACTGGAGGGACCATTTCATCTACTGCGTAAAGTAAGTCAGATATCTGTAGTTGTCACATTACCAAGACTGCACAGAGATATTTTCAGCTGTTTGAGGTTCCATTGAACAAATTCCAAGCACTGAGACTTTTTTTATATCACTCGCTCAGCCTGTGGGATTTTTCAAGCACACAGGCTGTAGGTTACATTGTTAAGCCAGAAGGTGGCGTCAAGTGACTCCTTATGAGTGAGCCATTAAAAAAAACATGATTCACTCAGGAACAAAATAAGAACTGGCTTAAAGGGTTAGTTCCAGGGTTTGAAATTAACACCTGCCAACCCACCAAATGCTGGTAAAAATCAGATGTGGCAGGTACGTCGTCAAATCACTAGCCAATTTGGTGGGTTACTTTTCTTAAGTTATGTTCACTCATTAATTTCTGGGGGAAGTTCATGCAAGCCAAATCTGCACCGGTTTAGCGCAAAAACTGAAATCGTGACTGAGACATCATGACATCATAAAGAATTAATGACGTGATTGTAAAGCACTTTGGGTGTACAGCAATACACAATAAAGCGCTATATAAATGCATAATTCATTCATTCATTCATGACATTATCGAGTATATTGCAAAAACCAAACAAAACTAACCTACAGAGTGCACTCATACTCGACTAAGTGATGAAGTCTGGTTAGACTAACTAGTGCGCATGTGCGTTTAGAGTGCGTTCTTTCACTGCATGATTGAGTCTATTAATATGCATTAAGAATGATCACATAATTCAAGATAAGGGGGCAGAAAATGTATATATTTTTATCCGCATTTGGAGGGAAAGCCATGACCTAATGGATAGAGCGTTGGATTTGTAATGTCCTCATAGATTGTGGGTTCGAATCTTGGCTCCGGCAGGAATTGTCCACGACTGAGGTGAGACCCTTGAGCAAGGCACCCTGCTCCCGGGCGCCACAGCGTCGGCTGCCCACTGCTCCAAGTGTGAGTGAACTTGGATGGGTTAAAAGCAGAGAACACATTTCACTGCTGGTTATACTCTGCATAATTTTGTATGTGACAAATAAAAAAATATCTTAGTATGTACCTTGCAAATACACTGAACAAAATTATAAACGCAACACTTTTGTTTTTGCCCCCATTTTTCATGAGCTGAACTAAAAGATCTAAGGCTTTTTATATGTATACAAAAGGCCTATTTCTCTCAAATATTGTTCACAAATCGGTCTAAATCTGTGTTAGTGAGCACTTCTCCTTTTCCGAGATAATCCATCTACCTCACAGGTGTAGCATATCAAGATGCGGATTAGACAGCATGATTATTGCACAGGTGTGCCTTAAGGTCAAAGTATACTTCTTTTTTTCACAGTCGTACGCGCAGCCTTGCAAAGTATACTTCATTTGACTCGTATGCGTACACAGACGTTCGACGCATGCGCTTTGCGCCAAATTGCAATACCTTTCCTGGCCTAGCGGGGCACAGCGGAAAGGCTAGTTGTGACCAAGTATTGCTGCAAGCTACCATTTGGGAAGCTGGACTGTGTCTAAGCTTATTCCGGAGGTGTGTGAAGCTATATGTTTATGCAGTTTTTCTTCGGCTACCTTGTGAATCGATACCCCCATGGCAGCGATTCCACCTTGCAGATAAACTAATTACTGCAAGAGAGTTTAATGCACATGTGCGACCTGCGTGTACAAAGTTACAAAAAAAGTTACAAAAATCCAGGGGTGCGCGTACAGTACGTGCATACTATTCTGATGATGAAATTCGCGTTATGCGCACTGTACATTGTCCTTCATGTACACGAACAAAGTGAAGTATTCTTTGGCCTTTAGGCTAGCCACAATAAAAGGCCACTCTAAAAGGCCAGTTTCTCACACAGTAAATGCCACAGATGTCGCAGTTTTATCACACTGCAGGAATGTCCACCAGAGTTGCCCGTGACAATCTTGCCATTTCTCTACCATAAGCCGTCTCCATGTCGCAAGGCGTTTCAGATGAGGTAGCCTGGGCGGTACAATTGGCATGCTGACTGCAGGAATGTCCACCAGAGCTGTTGCCCGTGATCCATTGAATCTTCATTTCTCTACCATAAGCCGTCTCCAAAGGCGTTTCAGATGAGACCAGCCCCGGAATTGGGCGGTACATCCAACCGGCCTCACAACCGCAGACCACGTCGGTAACCACACCAGCCCAGGCATAACCAACCTCCACATTTCTGCACAAACTGTCAGAATCTTCACCTCCAAGATCGTCTGAGACCAGCCACCCGGACGAGCTGCTGCAACAATCGGTTTGCATAACCAAAGCAAATTTCTGCACAAACTGTCAGAATCCGTCTCAGGGAAGCTCATCTGCATGCTCGTCATCCTCACCGGGGTCTCGACCTGACTGCAGTTTTCACTCGTAAAGGGCAGATAACCAGACTTGAGTTGGCAAATGCTCTCATTAGATGGTGTCGTGTAGAGAGGTGAGCGGTTCTCTTGCTGATGTGAACGCTTTGGATCGAGTGGCCCATGGTGGCGGCGGGGTAAAGGGCAGATGGCAGACATGGATGTATGGTGTCGTGTGGGCAGGCGTGAGCGGTTTGCTGATGTTATGGAGTGGCCCATGGTGGCGGCGAAAACAGGTGCATTTTATTGATGGAACACAGGTGCATTTTATTGATGGCATTTTGAATGCACAGAGATAACGTGACGAGATCCTGAGGCCCATTGTTGTGCCTTTCATCCACGACCATCACCTCATGTTGCAGCATGATAATGCACGGCCCCATGTTGCAAGGATCTGTACACAATTCCTGGAAGCGGAAAACATCCCAGCTCTTGCATGGCCAGCATACTCACCGGACATGTCACCCATTGAGCATGTTTGGGATGCTCTGGATCGGCGTATACGACAGCGTGTTCCAGTTCCGTGCCAATAGTTCCTGCAGCAATACTTCAGCAACTTCGCAGCCATTGCCATAGGAGTGAAGAGGAGTGGACCAACATTCCACAGGCCACAATCAACAACCTGATCAACTCTATGTGAAGGAGATGTGTTGCACTGCGTGAGGCAAATGGTGGTCACACCAGATACTGCCTGTTTTTCAGACCCCCCCCCATCCCAATACAGTAAAACTGCACATTTTAGAGTGCCATTTTATTGTGGCCACCTGTGCAATAATCATGCTGTCTAATCAGCATCTTGATATGCCACACCTGTGAGGTGGATGGATTTTCTCGGCAAAGGAGAAGTGCTCACTAACACAGATTTAGACAGATTTGTGAACAATATTTGAGAGAAATAGGCCTTTTGTGTACATAGAAAAAGTATTAGATCTTTGAGTTTAGCTCATGAAAAATGGGGGCAAAAACAAAAGTGTTGCGTTTATAATTTTGTTCAGTATTTAAAAAAAAGGTGTGCTCGATGTAGAATGAATGTGTGTAGTGTGAATGTAATCTGTACGTGCTATGCCTATTCAAATAAAGCCAGTGACTGGCTCCTATTTAGCTTATAGCATACTATTATCTAATATAATATGAAAGAATTGTTAAGAATAGTATGCTATGCTAAATCAGTTACTGTATTAATGAGAGAGTCATCGAATCATTCACTTAATTAAACATTTAGATATTTATAAAACCCTGATTCATGCAGGAACAAAATGCCACTTAATGAGTGTGGCTTAATTTTGAAGTGTTTTTATTGGTGGAAATGTTGCTTAATATGTTATTCATGTTATTCTTGTTTGAGCTGCTTTATAAAAACAGTATCACACATAACATAATTATATTCTACTTGCCCACAGCTCTCCATTATCATTTAAAGACATCACAGCTCTTGGCATGAGTTGTATGGCTGACTATGGCGGTCCTGTCTTCCCCTTCCTGGCTGTAGGAGGATATGAGAGTAAGACACAAATCCGGTGGCTAACATTGCACCATTATCTTTAAGATTTTCTGGGCTGACATTGGCTTTCCATTATATTTACAGACGAGGAATTCACCACTGCTGAGGCCCTGATCCTTACCTTCTCCCTGAACAATTATGCACGAACTGATGTTAAATTTAAGGTGGTTCAAGAGTGGGAAAGTAGGTTCCTTAAAATCGTGCAGGAATATCAGAAAAACCCAAACACAAATTTCACATTTGCCTACATGGCTGAGGTGAGATGCTGCTGATATGGTTATGCTGTAATGATCAGAGAATGTCAGTGTTTAACAGTCTCATAATCGAACTGTCTGGTGCTCTGCAGAGGTCCTTGGAGGATGAGATAAACAGAACAACTGCAGGGGATATCCCCATATTCATGATAAGCTATGCTGTCATCTTCCTCTACATAGCCGTGGCTCTTGGGGAATATTCATCCTTCAAGCGTATCCTGGTGAGTGTGTTACAGAGTGGTTAATGGCTTACTGGGAATTTCCTCATTTCTGATAATGGGAGTAAAGGAAGACGCTTTTCCAAAATAATGGCCTAATGGAAACTCCAGGATGTTATGAGCATTTGAATCAATACATTTTCAATTAAAATAGTCTAGGCCTACTAACAGTTAAAAAAAAATAGATAACAATAGTTATATAGTTAACAATATTTGTATATATAAAATTGAGTTTTTAACACGAATATTAATATACTTCTGATGTCATAAACATTTTTAACCGTTTTAAATCATTTTTATCATCTTTAATGTTTTTAAAATGGTCCTTTTAAATATTGCCAAACCTAGATAACATGGAATATTTACAGATGTGGAATATGTATGATATGAGGTCATAAAAGAATCATTAATAATAATTATAAAAGCTTTTTAAGAGTGTCTTTGAACGGCGCTTTTATAGGTACTGATAAGTAAAATAAATTATTTGTATTAATTATTATCATTATTATTAGACATTTTTTTTAGATGGAGTATTGTACACTAGCATATCAGACCCTTTCCAAAAGTATTACAGATAAACTTGTCTAGTTTGACCAGGACATATTCTTGCTTTCTTAGGTAGATTCAAAGTTCTTGGTTGGTCTGGGTGGTATTCTGGTCGTGGGCTGCTCTGTCATTGCCTCAATGGGTTTCTATGCCTGGATTGGGTTTCCGTCCTCACTGATCATTCTGCAGGTCGTACCTTTCCTTGTGCTTGCTGTGGGAGCTGATAACATCTTCATTTTTGTTCTGGAGTATCAGGTATGTCGAGTTTATTTCTTCACTTATTTTTCTTCATTTTTGCTGATTATCTTTTGACACTTCTAGGGTCAGCTTTAATTACATTGGATACTCATAATTCACATTTCTTAGCTACCGTTCTACTGATTTTGTTAGAAATGAGAATCCTTTTATTCAGCAAGGAACAATAATTAAATTACTCAAAAGTGACAAAAATATATATTTCAAATAACTGCTGTTATTAATCCTAAATAATCCTAAATAAGGGTATCCTTGTGATTTGTACAAAAAAAGTTAAGCTGCTGTTTTCAACATTGATAATAATAAGAAATGTTTCTTGAGCAGCACATCAGTATATTAGAATGATTTCTAAAGAATCATGTGACACTGAAGACTGGAGTAATGATGCTGAAAATTCAGATTTGCATCACAGGAACATTTAAAAATATATATATTCAAAGAACAAACAGTTATTTTGAATTGTAATATCATTTTGCTATATTGCAGTTCTAACTAAGTTTTATTCGCTATATTTTACTGTAATACCGTATACTAAAAATATATTATAAAAATCTTACCAACCACAAACTTTTAAATGAATGGTAGTGTATATCTATCTACCATAACATTCTATTTTAGAACTTAAAGATTACATTATGTCTCCACTACTATGACTATAATTTAATAAAACATGTTTTCTTTTCTGTCTTTTTCATGTTTATTCTCTATCAGAGAGATATGCGCAGACCAGGAGAGACGAGGGAGGAACACATTGGGAGAGTTCTTGGAAACGTGGCTCCCAGCATGCTGCTTTGCAGTTTGTCTGAATCTGTTTGTTTCTTCCTGGGTGAGAATCTCTTATTGATCTCAAACTCTGCTTCAACCCATAAAACACAAATACAAGAGGAAAAAAATATTTCAATACATTTATGGATATAAACCGGGAACATTAATTATATTGCCTGACCTTTGCTCACTGGTGCATGTCAGCAAAACATGATGCAGTAGATTTGTACCATCCCAATTAAAGAGAGATATGATTCATGTATAGTACAGGCAATAATGTACTGAATGAGTCACATAGAATGCAGTCACTAGGTTCAGATTAGTGAGGAAACGTATACGGCTTAAATAAACACGGTCTCGTTGTGTCTTTGCAGGTGCTTTGAGCACTATGCCAGCAGTGAAGTCTTTTGCCCTATACGCAGCACTGGCTGTGCTCATGGACTTCATTCTGCAGATGACTGCCTTTGTGGCTCTGCTCTCACTTGACGCTCGGCGACAAGATGCAAATCGTTGTGAGATAGCTTGCTGCGTTACTGTTAAAACTCCACACCCGTCCGAACCCAACCAGGGCATCCTGCTCCCATTAATGAAAAAATACTACGCACCTGCACTGCTCAACCCTGTCAGCAGAGTCTTAGTGGTACGTTCCCCCTTCACCAACAATGGTATTAAAGTGTTTCATCAACTACAGGCACTACAGGTCCCAGGGTGGATTTTTATTAACTAAAAGATTTCAAGATAAGATTTCTTTTACGAGAAACCTGGAAAAGTTGGAAAATTCAGTTACAGCGAATTACTGCTTTTCAAATGTCTTTTATTAATATATTTAATGGATTTATCTTTGTCCCTGTTCAAGACTTTTAGTTTGAAAATATGAAATTCCATTGTGAAGATATAAATAAATACATTTTAAAAGCTAAAATAATCTAAAAACTTAAATTTTTACACAAAAAATGTATAGTTTGTGTTAAACTGTTACTTAGTTGTCCTTAGCATATTTTTCAACACAGCCAACCATACTGCATCTGAATAAAGATATTAAAAGCTATTAAAAGTATATTTTAGATAATTGTATTAAATATTTTTCTTTTTAAAGATAACTTCAACAGAACAAAGAAAGACATTGTATTTCAATAAATATACATTCAATGTAAAACTAGTAAATGTGGCTAAAAGAGCCCACTGTTGAAGAAACACTCATTCACAGAATTGTATCTCTTTTTAATAAAAACTAAAGTTGATATTATATCTGTAAATTGGAGATTTTCTGTCCTTTATGTGCTTTTATATAACTATTAGTAATAGTTGATTATTATGATGATTATGATGATGATGATGATGATGATGTCTTGTTCTCTTAGATGGTGGTGTTCCTTGCGATGTTCTTTGCCTGTGTGTTCCTGTTGTTCCATGTAAAAGTGGGCTTAGATCAGGAACTGGCCATGCCATCTGTAAGCACAGAAATACTTAACACTCTTCTAGCCTGCCAACAAAAAATACCAAATATGCCAAAATTGCAATTAAAAAACCCTTACAGTTATTAAATAATTAGTTACAGTGTTAACTTTCTCTCTTCCTCTGTGTGTAAATATTATCAGGACTCCTACATGCTGGACTACTTCGCATACCTCTATAAGTATTTTGAAGTTGGTGTGCCCACATATTTTATCACGACCAAAGGGTTCAATTTCACCAGTGAGGAGGGCATAAACGCAGTGTGTTCCAGTGTGGGATGTGACCAGTTCTCTTTCACCCAGAAGATCCGATACGCCACTGAGTACCCTGAGCGGTGAGCACTACATAAAATGTATATATAAAAGCACTATATAAAATGTAATCCACAATAAATAAGTGAAAAATATTCCATTATTCAAATAGAACTAAAGTTGTTTATGTAATATGTATTTGATAAATTTGGCCTTAATTATAGTCTGAAAATACAAGAAGCATGTGTGAGCACCAATACACTATATTTGGTGTTCTGGTATAGTACATCACTTCTCTTTACCTCATTATGCCAATCACATCAGACCTTGAACTTACAGATGTGTTATCGATCTTAAAGGTTCACAGTGACACGGTCCTGTCAAGAGACCAAGTATTACAATGAATTACAATGAACAAATCGCTATATATAAAGATGCTGATTAAAACGAAAATCTTGCTGATTGCTCTAGATCTTACATTGGTATCCCAGCATCCTCCTGGGTGGATGACTATATTGATTGGCTGAACCCTGGATCCAAATGTTGTCGTATCTATACGACAGGCCCAAACAAAGATAAATTTTGTCCTGCCAGTGAGAGTAAGTGTTTCTATATAATTGAGCAGTTTATACTTATAGCCTTGTTGTTTATTGTGTGTGTGTGTGTGTGTGTGTGTGTGTGTGTGTGTGTGTGTGTGTGTGTGTGTGTGTGTGTGTGTGTGTGTGTGTGTGTGTGTGTGTGTGTGTGTGTGTGTGTGTGTGTGTGTGTGTGTCTTTCCATGCAACATTCTTAGATAACTAAATATAAACTTATTTTGACAGCGGGTCTCTTCAAGTGTACCAAGAAGTGTATGAGTGCACCCGGAAATGGGGTTCTGCGACCCAGTGTTGAAGATTTTAACAGATTCCTGCCTGACTTTCTTAGCAACCGACCGGATCTACAGTGTCCAAAAGGGTAAGAAAAACAACTAAACCAGACACCTGAAAGATTGAACAGAATGAATGTTTAGAATAAAACATGTTCATATGCTTTCTTTTCCAGTGGTTTGGGAGCTTATGATAAAGCTGTGGTTAGAGACAATGAAACTGGGGAAATAATAGGTGAGATACATGAATGAATTGTATGTGTAACCATTTGCATTCACCTTCTAAAGCCGTAGTTCTCAACCAGTGGACTAATTTAAAGTAAGACAAAACAAGGTTATTTCTTATTTTAAATTACCCCTTCAACAAGTGCTTTTTTTTAAGAAACAGGATTCCCATGGTTTGGAAAACCTAGTTTAATAATTTTAATAGTATTATTTCTAGACCTGGAAATGGTCTATGAAAAATTCCCTAGGCATTTTAAAATGAATATACATTTTTCTAGGTATGCCAAGCATGAAATATATTCCTCATCCTTAATTCTCCAGTAAACTATGAACAGCTGGAAAAGTCATGGGGCCTTAAATATGGTTGTGAACAATGGGGAAACTTGTTGTGAAAACAGTTGAGAATCACTGTTCTTTCAATTTTTAGGCTGTTTTGCATTTTTTTTCATCATAAATTTAAGAATCGCAGTTTCTGGTTTATGAGTAAACTCTGTTGTTGAAACGTTAATGGTGTGGCTCAGTGGTAGAGCATTGCGTCAGCAGCGCAAAACGATTGAACACACATACTAATGAAAATGTATAACCTGAATGCAATTGTAAGTCGCTTTGGATAAAAGCGTCTGCTAAATGTAAATGTAATGTTTTGCCCTATAACATCAGTTAAACACTGTCATATCTCAAACATAACTCTTGAAATTAGAAATAAGTTATGTTGCTAAAAAGTTGCGAAGCCACAACGACAAGAACAGATGTTGTCAAGCAAGTAAACTCACATTCTTGTGGTAGTTGTAGTCCTTATTAAGTGACTTGTTCACAATGTTTGAGGTATGACTGTCCTTTATGTTATAGAATAAAACATGACAAAGCCACAGACTCTAATTTACTCATAAATGAGGTTTTGAGGCCTACAAACGGCTCATATATATATAATACATTTAAGTGTTTGATTCATTATGACATCTCTCCGCTTTTCAGCGTCTCGGTTCATGGCCTACCACACTCCTCTGGCCAACTCTCAGGAGTTCACGGGAGCGCTGGAGAAGGCCAGAGAACTAGCACATAACATCACACTGGCCATGAGGAACGTCACAGGCACCCCTGAAGACTTTGAGGTCTTCCCATACACGTAAGCGCCCACTTCCAATCTTCCCTTATCTTTCTACTTTTACCATCCTCACCCTTGCTGCTTCTTCTCCTGGATAAGATAGGAAGCGATAATCAGTTCATGTAATACTACTGAATGATAACGTGTCCTTGAGCTACTTCATGAATTGCAAAACAGCATCACGGATATCTACTGGCATTCTAGAGCTACTTCATATTTTTACTAACTACAGGACTGGATATATTGTGTGTAGCAGGGATGTCACACGCCTATTTTAATCACTATTTCATGCACTTAAGGCCTTCTTATGTCAAAAAGCACTCTGTAAAGGATAGTTCACCCAAAAATGATAATTGCCCCATGAATTACTCACCCTCAAGCCATCCTAGGTGTACATGACGACTACTTTCAGACGAATACAGTCGGAGTTATATTAAAGGGGACATAACAATCATAGTTTCACCCAATCTCATGTTAATCTTGAGTACCTATAGTAGTATTGCATTCTTGCATCCCCAGAAAAACTTTACAATTCTTTCTGAAAAGAGCCGAGCTCCTGGAAGCGCACCGTGGGCGGAGCTAAAGAGTCATGAGCACTTGTGCGCCGATTGCCAATAAAACACATAACTTTGATGCAGTTTTACTTACCGCCTGCGGTTCTGAATCTTGACCGGGATCTTTTATCACTGGGACTGCTCCATTTTTAGTATCAAACGATGTACAAATCCAGCGCTGAACTGGGCCTTGTTTTTTACAAAAAATTTGTCACCGAAATGACGGGAACAAACAAACACACTTGCGAATAGTTTACACTTTAACAGTGTAAATAACTCAGAATGCATGAAATAGCATTAGACCACCCCCTTTAAAAAATGTCCCAATCCATGAAGCAAAATGAAGTGCATCTATCCATCATAAAAAGTATGCTACGCATACGTCCTACGTCATCCACCGGAATGCCACTCTGTAGTGAACATGCGTACGGCAGTTAGCAGAAGCTAGAGATTGCGGTTTTATAACTTTTTAAAAATCTATATTTTTCTTACACAAATGCATTGCTTCGCTTCAGAAGGCCTTGTGTTTAATATGCATTTAAACTATCATACATTTGCATCTCATTGCAAATAACATAGAATTGAGTGTCCAAAACATTAAATTCAGTCCACACTTAAGTGAATCCTTTTGAAGTATATTATATTCTAAATATGTACCGTTTTTGAAATTACACAAACGTGTACTTATTTGTCACAAGGGTAGGCAAGATAAAATAATAAATGAATATGATAGACTAGAAAGATGACACAGGATCATAAATCTCTGTGCACTGACTATGATTTTTTATCCCGCAGTGTGACGTATGTGTATTACGAACAGTATCTGACCATCGTGAACGAGGGTTTGGTCAACATCGCCGTGTGTTTAATCCCCACGTTCGTTGTGTGCTGTATCCTGCTCGGTATGGACTTGAGGTCAGGCTTTCTGAACCTGCTCACCATAGTGATGATCACTGTGGATACGGTTGGCGTCATGACGTTGTGGGGCATCGACTTCAACGCTGTGTCGCTTATCAACCTTGTGACGGTGGGTGGTTCAGAGAAACACTGTAATGTGTTTGCATCTCATAAAACCAGTGACGGTAGTCAGGATAACATTCTCATCTTACTGTGGGTTTGTTTTTCAGGCCGTTGGTATATCAGTGGAGTTTGTGTCTCATTTAACACGCTCATTTGCTCTCAGTATTCGCCCCACGAAGGTGGAGAGGGCAAAGGAAGCCACAGTTAACATGGGCAGTGCAGTGAGTACCATAACTTCCTCAGTTATGCATTAGTTCATATGTCCAGTTGTTATGTTGTTTCATGAGCGTGTATGTTTCTTTGCCAGGTGTTTGCTGGAGTTGCAATGACCAATCTACCTGGAATAGTGGTGTTGGCATTAGCTAAAGCACAGCTCATCCAGATCTTCTTCTTCAGACTCAATCTGGTCATCACTTTGCTCGGCATGGCCCACGGCCTCATATTTCTGCCCGTGCTGCTCAGTTTCTTAGGCATGTATAGTTTCTTATTAAAATGTGCAATCTTTATGCACATGGTGCTCAATCCTAAAGAGTTTAAGTTCAAAGAGACTAGTTCAAATTATAAGTATTGTAATTGTACTGGTTTTAAAGGGATAGTTCACCCAAAAATTAAAATGCTGTCATTAATTACTCACCCTCATGTTGTTCCATGGTTTGATGGAATCTGAGAGCCCTCTGACCCTCCCATAGACAGCAAGGATCCTTACACGTCCAAGGTCCAGAGACATAGCAAGGAGATCGGTAAAATAATCCATGTGACATCAGGGGTTCAACCGTAATTTTATGAAGCTACGAGAATACTTTTGGAGAGTATCCACTGAACATAAACAGCGAATGCTGTTCTGTGAACAGCTGTGTCTCATTTAGAAGGCTGCGCCCTCCGGAGGTCGAATCCTCTGTAGGATGCGTATACGGAGTGATCTCAACCTAGAATTAAACGAGACGGCCTTCGAAATTACGATTGAACCCTTGATACCACATGGATTATTTTACCGACCTTTCTGGACCTTGATCGTGTAAGAATACTTGCTGTCTATGGGAGGGTCAGAGAGCTCATGGGATGCATCAATAATATCTTAATTTGTGTTCTGAAGATGAACGGGTCTTAAAGGTTTGGAACGACATGAGGGTGAGTAATTAATGACAGCATTTTCATTTTTGGGTGAACTAACCCTTTAAGTATCCCAAAATGCAAATACAAAATTGATTTGTCAGACAAAATGTAAATGTTTTTACACAAAAACCACACACTAAATAAAACTAATGGCCAAAAATGTGTATTGGATTTCAAATCTAAAAACACACTATGAAAAATATATAGGAAACATCCAGTAAGAACAGATAAGGGAGAGTGAGGCATCACACATGGCAGAACAAGAGATGGATCCATGAAGGACGACAAAAAAAAAACCTTATGGAATTTGTTTATACAGTCCAATATGTTGAATGAGAAGGACATTTTATTTTTGTTTTTTATATTACCGCAGACCATTTGATGAAATAAATGCGACATGAGGCAACAATGTAGCATATAGGCTTCTACAGTTTGAATTGTTATTTAGAAATAAAGTATGAAAGTATAATAGTTGTTTAATATTAGCACATTGCCACAAATCTGTTATACAGTGTTATTTAAGTATTATTTATATAATATTGTGGTATTTATTAAAATTTTGAAGTTTTATTTTTTATATTTCCCTTTTAAATAATTTAGTAATTTAAATACTTTTTTTTTTTCATTTAGTTTATTTTTAGTCATTTTAGTACATTCAGCTTATTTTATGTCAACGTTTTTCATATCATATTTTAACTCTATTTTAATCACTTGTATTAATTATATTCAATTAAAATAAAAGAGTAAGTTAAATTTAGTTAACAAAAAAAAGACTATGTAGCAATTACTGTTATTCCATTCCAAACACTTGAAGCCACCAAATCAAATCTGGTGTATTAGAACAGGGTTTGATTAAACTAAACGTCTCCTCTGTCTGTGTTGCTCAGGTCCTGGTGTGAACAACGCCGTTCTGCTACAGATTCAAGAGAAGAAAGCCAAGGAAATGGAACTCAACAGCAAAGCTACATATGACAACATTAGCTTTGAAAATCATGACAAGTCAAATGGCGAAATCCCCGTAGAGCCCTCATATCCAGTAAAGGCTGACATTGTCTCCAAGACCACCCAAGAACCCAGCGAATATGAAATTGACATTTTGTAGCTCAAGGCCTCTTACAAACTGCTCTTCCTTCCAGTTAATTTACCTCTACTATTACACTGAATTGGTAGAATGAGATTCCTCCGAATGAAAGGATCACCTGCCATTACTTACACCGCTTCATGTGAGACCTGAGGAAAAAAACAACCAATTACAGGCTCAGAAACATTATAAGAATCTCATCTTGGTATGTCAGCTCTATACCTCCTTATGTGGACACTATAGCATTGCATTACTGCTATGAAACGATCGCCTTCTGAAGATGTTCATGAGATACTTCACCATCATCTTTACCGGTGATTATCTTGCCCAGGTCACACCTGACATAAAGTGATTATGCATACAAATGAAGAGCTCAATTCCACTGTATTAGAAATAAGGAAATTAGTATAATATTGTTTTACTTTTTTATTGTGTCAAATTTGTTTAATGTTATATTTAATTTTGTTGTTGTTTAGGTTTGATATTATTTTTGCATGCAACTGATTGTCTTGTTGAGGACAGAAACACAGCATGCAACTCAGATAACACTCCAGTATAAAGAGCATCTGCTCTTGTATTATAAGCATTACTGTAATAATATTAAATGCACTGTGTGTATTTCTACATTCTGTATAAACTCATTGAATGTTCATTATCTCAGTAGTTCAATATCTAAACTTTGCATTCAACGTTTACTGTTGACTGTTAAAGTAACCATAAAGCAGTTTATTGGCTGTATGATTGTAGGCAAACTAATATTAATTTGCAGAGGCAATCAAATAACCTTTTTTTGTATGTTTTTACAGGGTTAATAATTAAAAATATATAAACACTATAAAAAGATATACACTGTCAAAATAAAATATAATAAACTAATATTGGCTTCTCTTATGAATATTAAATTATCTAGCAAGTATTCAAATACATCTTACAGTAAATCAAAGTTAACATTTATTGGCACATATCATTTATAACTTCTATATATATAAAAAAAAGTTTTATACAGGCACACTACTGAGTCTAACTTACACTGCATAGACAAAGGGATTTAACACATTATAATCCAAAAACAAATCATAATGAAAACCACTGAAATTAGTGACACGCAGGAAAAATTATATATAACAGTACATCAATAGTGCAAACTAAACACCTGCAATAAAAAATGTGCAGTTCTTATATTCACACACACGTACCCAAAGACTTTAACCTAGAAATCTGCTGCTCTCTGGTCAATACTGCTGCATAAGGCAAATCTCTCTCACACACATGCACTCATTCACTGGTGCAGAGTTCACTATGGTCAAAGGGGATGTTTGGAGAAAAACAAGGGCAGAGTCTCTTAAAATGCATTATATATTTGATGTATTAATTAGCATAGCTATCAGCAATAAAATAACCGTCTCAAACACATAAGTCTATAAAGATAAACCTGTAAAGACTGAAAGACTACTGTGTATCTTGGCTGATTTCCTTGTTCCATCAAGTAAAAAAACATTGAGCCCTCTGCCATCTAGTGGACATGTGTGGTGCTGTGACAAAGTAAACTATGCATGCACACCTCAAGAGCACATTTGGGCTGGCTATCCCCTATATATATACACATAATATTCACAAAATCATTCAGTTTAATGAATAAATTTCACATTTTAAGAGTTACTTTCTAAAATTGAACTGGTCTGACTGTCAAAGGGACCAATCCAGAAACTGATGGGTGACTTTTGAAACACAGAAGATATTGATATGTTGATGACCATGTAGAACTAAATCATCTAGTTCCCTCATGCATGAAATATTGTTTTAAACTGTGTATTAAAACCTAAACACAGTTCATAAGGGTGCTTATACATAGCTCTGTCCTAACATCAGTGACTCCGAATCTCGGCGGACGTCCCGTCCAGAGGTCAACATGTGAGAGATCTGTGTTCACGAGCCTTCAATCTCACTCTCTTTTTCCTCCTAACAGAGACAATGAAACAGAACAAAGAAACATGGTATGTAAGCAGTGGTTCATTATGTATTTACAGTTGGTCCAATAGTATTAGAATTTTAATTAACTTTTTTCGTTGATGATTGAATGGACAAATTATCATTAATTTCTAAATATCATAGAATTTGCCCATTTCCCAATTTTTAATGGGAACAACATAGTTGTTGAAAGAATATGTCATTTCAATTTGATGCTATAATATTTATTTACTTTTAAAATGTGGTCTGATAATTTTGTACAAAAAACTAAACAAAACAAGTAAAAACTGGATTGCACTTGCACCTTGTGAAAGGTTTGTATGATTCATACATACATTTTTGGTTGTATAACCAAGAAAATTAATACACCTGCAAATTAAAAAAAAACATTTCAAGTTTTATTATCAGTGTAAAAAAACAACATTTGTTTGTTTGTGTAAACGTAGTAAGTGTTTTTGGAACCAACAGCAAAACAACAACAAAAACTATAATAAACAAAACAAAAAAAAAAAACAAAGGAAAACAAAAATAAAAAACGCACAACTAAGCAAAAAGCACAAAGCAAAACAAAAAAAAAACAGACCAAAAAGCACAGCTAAACAAAACAAAAACAGCATTGCACTTGCACCTTGTGAAAGTTGTTTAGTTCATACCTTTTTGGTTGCGTAACCATGCATTTCCAAAGAACAGCATAGAGGGCTAACAGAAAGCTTATGAACAGTGCTGCGGCAATCGCACCTGCAACACACACACACACACACACACACACACACGTTACACTGCTGTCTGAAAAAACATTTGTTCACAGAGGCACATAATCTGTAACCTCTACCCAGAGATTAGATCAGTAACACTGATATAGAGCATGACAGAATGACAGGCTGAAGTTTCATTGAAGTGTGACACTTCAAAATCACTGGTATTTCCAGTGAAAAATGCAGCCTGGACACTTTGGTACTGTTAGTAAACATCTCCTATTTATGAAACATCACAGCTGCATTATACTGATCTCAGGCATGTGAAAGGTCAAAGGTCCCACTAAACAAAAAAGAACAGTCAGCTTGTTTTTCATTAGTGTTTATCATCAAGGAGACTAACCCTGACATATATAGACATAAACAGTGTCTGTTTAAAGAGATGTATGGTGTAATGAGGGAACAGGGAGGTGGAAAATTCCAGTGATAACTTGGAAACCTGTTTGAGCCTGTGAGCGGAGAAGCTGAAACAGGGAAAATCAACCCTGAACTATGATTAAACACTCAGCATTCACTTTCTCTTCCACACCCTGCTTTTTAGATTAGTTCTTTAAAACAAATACAATCTGATTTAGGGCATGGTCAGAAGACATGATGCAAACCATATCAACTAATCTCTAATGACAGATCAAGTATTTATGAACAGAATAAGAGACTATCATATATATCTGACAATTTATAGATTATAGATTATTTATTTTGATTTCATTGTTTTGTAATGCAATGAAACTTACATATTTTAAGTCTCACTTTGTGTGGTGGTCAATAAATTACATTCTCATAAACATTTAGTAAACAACTGAGTTTATATTCTCAATAACTGATCTGTTTATCCCCTGACACTGTCCAGAAATCCCAAGTGTTTAATAACAATTCAACAGATTCCTTTCTCACAGACCCACACATCCTCGGACACTTCTCAGTACAACCAGATTTCTCTAGAAATGTATATGCCTTTTTTTTGGAGAATTCATTGAGTTTGATATTTTTACACAAAATAACCCTTGCCGTTTCTTCCTGGCAAAAGGTCAAACAAGTTGCGAAATCAAATGATTAATTTCACACTTGATTTCCGCTCTTCTCAGAACATGAAGAGAAAAAGACAAACGTCATCCACTGGAGAAAGAGCACAAAGAGCAGAGAGGTCACAGATAAATCATGTTTTGTTTTGACAGGACTTTTTTTGTGTGGATGAATAAGTCATGTGAGAGTCACACAAAATGTTTTAAGTCATAAAAACCTCTCAGTCAGCAAAGGACAGTTTGGATGGATTGATAAGAAAGATATGGGAAAAAAAATTAAAAGCTATGTTAAAACAACATCTTTTAAATTCAAATGGAGAGCTTTTTTAAATGGGTTATTGTTTATGTGTGTTTATGTGATGTGGATATGTTTATTTCTGTTATTCTTTTATAGCTTGTGATTGTGAAGCACTTTGGGCAACGTGACTTCTATAAAACTGTGCTATATAGATAAACAAACAAACAAAAAAGTACTTAAATTTGTGAATATTGTGAACATTTGTGGATCTGTCCTAGGTCCTCTGCTATTTTCAATATACATGTTGCCCCTTGGTAATATTATTAGAAAATACGGGATTAGTTTCCATTGTTATGCTGATGACACTCAACTATATATCTCAACAAGACCAGATGAAACTTCTAAACTATCTAAGCTAACGGAGTGTGTTACAAATATAAAAGATTGGATGACCAATAATTTTCTCCTATTAAATTCAGATAAGACAGAGATATTACTTATTGGACCAAAAAACAGTACACAGAATATCTTGGATCACAATTTGCAACTAGACGGATGTAATGTTACTTCCTCTACAGTCAAAAATCTGGATGTTATATTAGACAGCAACTTATCTTTTGAAAATCATATTTCCCATGTTACAAAAACAGCATTCTTCCATCTTAGAAACATTGCCAAGCTACGGAACATGTTAAGTGTTTCTGATGCAGAAAAGTTAGTTCATGCATTCATGACCTCTAGACTGGACTATTGTAATGCACTGCTAGGTGGTTGTCCTGCATCTTCAATAAACAAGCTACAGATAGTACAAAATGCTGCGGCTAGAGTCCTTACCAGGTCAAGAAAATATGATCATATTACTCCAATTTTACAGTCTCTGCACTGGCTACCTATTAAGTTCCGTATCAGTTATAAAATATTATTACTTGCCTATAAGGCCCTAAATGGTTTAGCTCCTGCGTACCTAACTAATCTTCTATCACGCTACAATCCAACCCGTTCCCTAAGGTCGCAAAACTCTGGACTCTTGGTAGTACCTAGGATAGCAAAGTCCACTAAAGGAGGTAGAACTTTTTCATATTTGGCTCCCAAACTCTGGAATAGCCTTCCTGATAACGTTCGGGGTTCAGACACACTCTCTCTGTTTAAATCTAGATTAAAGACACATCTCTTTAGCCAAGCATTCATATAATGCATCTCATAATCTTGTACTGCAGTTATATCTGATCAAACGCACATTATTATGCTTTAGCTTGGGTTGAACAAATAATTTTTGCTTGGATGGAACAACAGCTACGCTAATTGTCTTTATTTGTTTCTCTGTTTCTGCCACGGGATTAACATCCCATAATTACACAAGCTTCAGTCTGGATCCAACCCTTAAATGATCTGAGATGACCGAACACCTGAGAAGAGATGATGACAACCCCTCGGAGGACCTCAGAGGAAGCCAACCATCAGCGATTATACTGAATTAACCAAATTTGCCATAAGTTAATTATATTGAGTTTCTACAATATAAATCTATTTTAGAAACTTAATTTCCTGTGAAGTTGCTTTGCAACGATTGTATCGTAAAAAGCACTATACAAATAATCTTGAATTGAATTGAATAAACAGATAATGAACAAGGTAGGACTGATGAAAACTGTATTTTTGTAAATGCCTAAGGAGAAAATGAATCGATAAATGTGCATTGTTCAAAGGTTTGGGGTCAGAAAGTTTTTTTATGTTTTCAAAGACATCTCTTATACTCACCAAGGCTGCATTTTTTTAATCAAAAATACAGGAAAAACACTAAACATTATTACAATTTAAAATGTATAAAAGTTTTAATATATAATTTATTCCTATGATGATAAAGCTGAATTTTCAGCATCATTACTCCAGTCTTCAGTGTCACATGATCCTTCAGAAATCATTCTAATATGTGATTTGGTGTTTAATTTTTTTTCATTATTATTATTATTATAATCAATGTTGAAAGCAGCTTAATATTTTTGTAAAAACTGAGATTTTTTCATGATTCTTTGATTAAAACATTAAAAACAACCGCATTTGTTTGAAACAGAAATCTTTGAAATAGAAATCAGCATTAATTTGAAATAAATCTTTTGTAACACTATAAATGTTTTTACTGTTACTTTTCATCAATTGAATGTGCCCTTGCTAAATAAAAGTATTACAAATAAATACAAATAAAAACCTACTGACCCCAGACTTTTGAATGGTAATGTTGCTAAAAAAAAAGTGATCGGTCACTGTTGCACTCTGTGACCGTCAAAACTGATACTGAGATTGTACCTGGTATGATCCCACTCTCTCTGTTCATGGGGGTCTCAGCAAGAGGGGGTGGACTGGTAGTTACTGAGCCTTTAGAGATAATGAAGATGATGTTAAAGCATGAATATTACAAACTATCACTAACATGGTGTAATTAAGCTGTTTGATATACTACCATTTCTATCGGAGTTGAAGGATAGCCATGAAGTCACTGGGGAAACTATCTGGAGAGAGAAAACAACAGGCTATTCAGTGAAAAAAACAATGGGTGGGGCTTGATTTGATCATTTAGGAACTGAATATACTGCAAAAAGGAAGTGTTAATTATAGTGATAGACCGATTAATCGGTTTTGCCGATTAATCGGCACCGATAGTTGATTGCCGCAACTATCGGTTATCGGTAAAAATCCATGCCGATAGTTTTCTGTTTTGCGTCCGTTGCTGGAGTGGCTGAGAAGGGTCCGCTGGCATTATACAATACTAGAGCAGCGCCCTCTAGAGGCGGAAATCACTGACAGCACGTGTTGTTTATTTTGACATGTGACACTGCGCACTGCACTGAGCGGGAAACTTCAAATGCCATTTAAATACAGCCGACAGAAAATCCTGCGGCGGAACAGAGCGCCATTCACATAGCTTTCTATTAAATTACATTATATTTGTCCTAAATCGTTGTAAATGTACATAATGACTTCACTCTAGGCTATAAATTATGTATTGTGCATTTTTTAGCAAAACGTTTGTCTTTCTGTGGCTCTAATAAAGTCTGTATGCTTCATATAGAGAGCTGTAATAGATCGCTCTTTCTCTTTCCACTTGCTGTTTTTTTAAACCGAAATTCAAACTGTTTAATGCCACATTGTTCATTCTAGAAACAAACTTCTGTCCGTTTGGTGATCAAATAAACTGTTTTAGAACGCCACTTGAATTGAACGCAAAGCGTGTGTGTGTGTGTGTGTGTGTGTGTGTGTGTGTGTGAGAGAGAGAGATACCTCTGAGTTCTCCTAGACACAGCGCTGCACTTTTCCCTAATTCTTGCTTTTGTGTGACTAACTTTTTCTTAATTATTAAATAATTATCAAGTGTTAAAATAGAAGCAAATTAAGTGTGTGAGTACACAAACAATATCCAAATGTATGCAATTGTAATGGTATGGCCGTGTGTAGATATTTAAAGATGGCCATCTTTAAGCATGACTGTTGAAATTAAATGGTAATACTTAACAATAAGAGTCCATTTGTAGCATTAATGAAAACTGTAGAAGTATTGTTTCTTGTTAGAGTGTTCATTTCAACATTCGCTATTAGCAGGCTACATTTTTCAATTGTAAAGTTTTTTCTTTTAAAATTAGCAAACTATGAAATAACTTTAATTATCAATATAGTAAATATTATTAATGTTTTATTAATTTGCAAAGTATGGTTCAGTACTGTTACTGCTAATATTTTTTTAAATAGCAAAGCTCTAGTTTTATTTCAGTATCCATTTAAAAACTATCGGTTGATTAATCGGTATCGGCCAGTGTGGTCCAACCTAGCTATCGGTATCGGTAAAATCCACTATCGGTCGACCTCTAGTTAATTACCCCATGGATTACTCACCCTCAAGTCATCCAAGTCGTATATATAATCGGAGTTATATTTTTAAAAAGTCCTGGCTCTTCCAAGCTTTATAATGGCAGTGAATTGTGGTCAAGATTTTAAAAGCCCCCAAAAAGTGTGTCCGTCCATCATAAAAAGTGCTCTACGCGGCTCTGAGGGGGTTAATAAAGACTTTCTGAAACGTATGATGCATTTTTGTACGAAAAACATTCATATTTAAAAAACAAAACACCGGTCACAAATCAGAAGTACTAAATAAGGATTTACAGCAAAGGAAAACCAGTGTCCTCTTGGCTTATGTCGAAATCCTCCGACGTTTTCCTTTGCTGTAAACAAAACTTGGCTTTCACGAGACTAGCATATTCTCAGAGGAGCTTATGCTACGCCTACAACCTACGTCATCCGCTGGACACCACGCTCTCATAAACACGAGTACCACATTTCACGGAAGCTAGAAATTACAGTTTATAAAGCTCTAAATATGGATATTATTCTTACACAAACACATCAATTCACTTCAGAAGGCCTTTATTAACCCCATGGAGCAGCGTGGGGCAAATTTAAAGATGGATGGATGCACTTTTTTGGGCATAAAAATCTCGACCTCCATTCACTCCCAATATAAAGCTTGGATGAGCAGGACAATTTTTAATATAACTCTGATTGCATTCGTCTGAAAGAAGAAACACCGTCATATACACCTAGGATGGCTTGAGGGTAAATAAATCATGGGATAATTTTCATTTTTGGGTGAACTAACCCATCAAATAGGCTATCATAAGAGAACTATGGTTGGTGGGGAAGGGTTAAATAAATAAGCTTAAGGTGACATTACATAAAAAGAAAGTTGTTTCAGAAGCGTGGCTACATTTTGATGGATGACTACAAAGACAACAATGATTTTTTTATACAGATGTCATTGTAGACATTACCTATCCACAGAAATATTTCTCACCTATTCTGTGACAGAAAAAGTCTGGCAATAAAGATAAAGTCATGTAATTCCAACATGGCAGCTCCAATGATGGGGGACCTGCCCTATGTAGAGTCAAGTATTCAGCAAATGTACTGTAAGTGTACATCATTTTTTATTTATCTGTCAAAGTAGTATTAATTTCTTCAGAGGTAAAACTGTGGAAAAGTTACTTGCACCTCTGTAGATCCTATCCAAGCACTGAAATGTGACAGTGAGAGGGGGGAGCATGTCCCAGCACTGTTGTTTAACAAAGATAAGAAACTGTGCCATGACTGAAAGTTTCCAAAACATGCTGGAAGACAGGAAATGAGAGAGAGAGAGAGAGAGAGAGAGAGAGCAAGAGAGATTTACTGTTTTCCAAGAAGTCTTGCTTCTCCAACATTTGATTCTGTAAATACGGTCTCTCAAAATGTAACTTTACTTCACACTGAACACTAAACACACACACACACACACACACACACACACACACACACACACACACACACACACACACACACACACACACACACACACACACACACACACACACACACACACACACACACACACACAAAGTGTCATTCTGATACACCAATGTAATTTCAGCATTTGCAATAAAAAAACTGTATTTTCCTTATCTTTAAAAAGTTCCTGTCTTTGAAAGCTTGTAAACAGGTGGAGCATTTATAACCGATGCACTGCAGTAGAGTGCAGTGTTGCACTGCATTGTTTCTCGAGTGTTTGCTTGTACCTGTGTGAGATTGTGCTCCTGTGGTTCTTCATGAACAGAGCTGTTGTTGTCTCCCACATCCGTCCACATGTTTCAGCGCGTGTTTGTGTTTCCTCCCGTGATCGTCACGAGTCGCCCAGAATAAAGAGAGCAAAATTGCGAATGAGGCTCAAACAAAACAATGTAAGATCCCCTTATCTCACTTTTAAAGTGGGCGGGGTAAGTATAGCTCGTGGGCGGGGCAAAAATCCGTCCATCCGCCTCTGTTAAAGGTCCCATATTGTCAAAACTGAAATGTCCTGACTTGTTTCATGATAACTGAGGTCTAGGGGTTATATGTAACTACAATATACGTTTTAAAACAGTCAATCCACACTAAAATGCACACAGCCTGCATAAAGCAGCTGTGCCTTTTCACGAGCTAGAGCCGATCCTCCCTCTACGCCAGCGGTTCTCAATTCCAGTCCAGGATTATCGCAAAACATTAGCTCTGTGTTCAATCATAGTTCATGAAACTTACACGTTTTGTACATCAAGATAATAACAATAATAATAATTTAATTTTAACTAATTTTGAAGCCTAAATAAAAGCGAGAGAACTGAAAAGCTAAACTTGGAATAAACTATAAACTGGAATAAATACAAAACTAGAGCCAAACTAAAACTGAAATGAGACATTCGTTATAAATAGTATAGTGAATAAATAAAATAATCATAACAGAAGGACATATGAAAGCACGTATTTCTGTACATTTCGAAACAAGGTGCATTAAAAGTCAATAATTCCTTGATTAATATGAATCAAAAACATATAGCCGCATATTCAATCTTTTAAATAACAGCAGAGTGAGCAAGATTTTGGATATGGCAAGATTAAACTTATAGTGAGCAAAGCACCACATTTCAGCTCATTTTGTTAGGGTGATTACACAATATGTTATTGTATCGATTACTGTATTTAAAACTTGCTCTTTAATAACTTAACTTATTATATTAATATTAGATACTCATTTTATTAACAAAATATTGATATATTCAAACAATAATAATTGTTATAATAATAATGAACGCCCTTCAGTATGATTATGGACCTCCTGTCAAACCTCCTTTGTTTTATTCTGAAATTTGATACAAAAAGTGATTAAGAGAGACATCAAGCAAATGATTGTGACACACTGTCTACAGTACACCATCATGCAAAGAGAGATTAATTGTTGCAAGTGACCCCTTATATCATCAATTTACTTCAAAATCACACTTCTGCTTTTGATGGTCTGACATCACAGGACATCAGAGAAAAGCAGAAATGGAAGATTAAGAAACGGCCCTCGACACAGGCTTTCGCTCTCAGTGACGTATAGCCTATACACATCATTGTGCAACCTCCTTTGTTGCAATTATTCTAAATGTAGAATAGTGCCTCTAAATTTGCAACAAGATACAAAGCTTTTTTTCTTCGGTTGTTCAAGTTAAACAATGCCCTCAAAATACAGAGCAGGGGCGTAGCCACGGGTGTGCCAGCCACCCACAGTGGAGCTGGACATAAAAACAAGAATTATTATTTTTTTAATCAATGGGCATGAGGGGCTAGCAGATGCTTCAGCACCCCAAGAAAGACCAAAGACCGCCATTGCACATAAGAAATGAAATAAATTAAAAACATTTACTTATTATTAGCCTTCATACACATTGCAATATAATCGTGATAGCAGGCGCACTTTTCGAATTGTCAGCATTTTATTTAAAAAAGATCGGTTTCTTTGCCAAGAAGGCCTGTCCCCGAGTAAAGATTTCACTGTCACACGTAAATTGATTAAAGAATAACTTGCTACTAACCCCTTTAATATTAGGCGTATAGCCTATTCCGCGCCCAAGCGCATCAATTGCAACGGCAAAAGTACTAATGATTATGAATGTTTGGAAAGGCAAAAGAAAACATTTTAAATCGTTAATAAACTAGTGATTTCTTCTTCTGCGAAAAGATAAAGTTGCAGAATTTGACTTTAATGAAATGCACCTTTTCTGACAGTCTGTTTTTCTTCTTTCACAGGAGGTGCATCACGGTGTGTGAATCTTCATGGTCTGTTACGCTGCTATTCGCGCCTAAAAGCAAAAAAAATAAAATAATAATAATCTAATACATTCTAATCTTACTAATCAGTGAGACTAAATGCTTTCATGTAAATGAACAAAATGGTGTGATTAAGTTCTCCACAATATTATTTTTGCTGCGCGCAAGTTCGGCTAAAATAACTTGTGTACATGAGCTGAGATCAGACATGAGATATGAGGGTAGACCGCTCATGTCCAGATAAATTCCAACTTTGCTTGAAACGACCGTCGCCCACTTTTCTCACCTTCGTTTTGTAAATGAGGCCCATTGTTTTTATATAGCCTAATCATGATGCTATACAAGCACTAAAACATCTACAGAAACCATTCTTAGTATAGACGAACACAACAGCAGCAGCATTGTTTCATTTCTTTTCTATGCATTTAGGCCGTGAAAATTAGTTTGTTGCTTGTTTTCTGTCTTAAGTTCTCCCTGCTGAATTCGGCTTCAGCGTTGCACGTGCGCATTCCGCAGCATTGCTGAACAGCGATCCCTGGTCAAGTTTTCGCTAGGTCACCGATTTCGGCACAACAAGCCCTGCGTCCCAAGTACATACTATCTCAGTTTTCAATCCTGGTCTGGGGACCCACTGCTTGCACATTTTGTAGTCTCCCTTATCTGACACACTCAAGTGTTCATGATCTCTCTCCAACAGTGATCTGAATCAGGTGTTTAAATAAGACATACAAAATGTGCAGAGCAGTGGGTCCCGAACATGAAACCACTGATCTACCCTATCTGCTAAATAGTTTGAAAATTACCACTTCATATAGAATTTAGTATGGATAGTTGCACGAACGAAATTGTTAAACTAACATATTAATACCCAATAAGCAGCTTATTTTTTTATTTTTTTTGGCATTAATCTGACAATAAATGCACACCCAGTTTTTCTGATGCACACCCAAGTCTCCTTTCTGGCTACGCTCCTGTACAGAGTAACATTAGCATCACTCTGTGTATGGATGGACGAGAGAAATATTCATGATCGAGTGGTGGATAGCCTATTTTAAAATGTGGAACAGCTAGTTTGATCTGTGAAGCCTGAATGGGCGTCCATCAATCACATCGATTGAATATGTCCCTTCTCTTGCTAAAGAAGTGCAGTGAAATAGTGTTTTTGGTTTTTAGCATTTACATATATGGTCACACTCTCAGAAAAAAAGGTACAAAGCTGTACACAAGCTAAAAGGTACATCCTTAGGCTTCTACCTTATTTACCATGAAAAGCTATGTATTACATTGAATGTACATATTACTCAACTTAAACTTTATTTCTAAAGCACTTTCAACACCACGACTGGAACCATATTCAGAGCCGATCCTAGACTTCTGGGGGCGTGTGTGGTTGAGATGCACGAATGGATGCAATGCAGTTAGTCTGGGTTTCTAACTGTACTTGAATTATTACCTGTTGAATTCATGTTTTCATAACCTCTGGCCAAACTCCAAAACGAACCCAAAATTAAAACATTTTTGATTAAAGGGGCCCCCTGGTGTTTCGGGGGCCCTACGCAGCTTGCGTATTCTGCGTATAGGGAGGATCGGCTCTGACCATATTAATACTTTAAAAGTGAATATTAGTTTATAGTTAGGGGTATAGTTCTGCCTTTTCAGCAGTTCAACAGCCTGCTGTGACCACAAAAAACAAGCCCACTTTCTAGTACAGTGTGTGCACATGATTTAAATATGTCCAGAAGTTTGCATGCTTCATTATATCACAAAAAAAAAAGTTCTAACTAAAACTAAAAGTTCATTTATTTCAGTAATTTAACTCAAATTGTGAAACTCATGTATTAAATAAATCCAATGCACACATACTGAAGTAGTTTAAGTCTTTGGTTCTATTAATTGTGATGATTTTGGCTCACATTTAACAAAAACACACCAATTCACTATCTCAACAAATTAGAATACTTCATAAGACCAATAAAAAAACACTTTTAGTGAATTGTTGGCCTTCTGGAAAGTATGTTCATTTACTGTATATGTACTCAATACTTGGTAGGGGCTCCTTTTGCTTTAATTACTGCCTCAATTCGGCGTGGCATGGAGGTGATCAGTTTGTGGCACTGCTGAGGTGGTATGGAAGCCCAGGTTTCTTTGACAGTGGCCTTCAGCTCATCTGCATTTTTTGGTCTCTTGTTTCTCATTTTCCTCTTGACAATACCCCATAGATTCTCTATTGGGTTCAGGTCTGGTGAGTTTGCTGGCCAGTCAAGCACACCAACACCATGGTCATTTAACCAACTTTTGGTGCTTTTGGCAGTGTGGGCAGGTGCCAAATCCTGCTGGAAAATGAAATCAGCATCTTTAAAAAGCTGGTCAGCAGAAGGAAGCATGAAGTTCTCCAAAATTTCTTGGTAAACGGGTGCAGTGACGTTGGTTTTCAAAAAACACAATGGACCAACACCAGCAGATGACATTGCACCCCAAATCATCACAGACTGTGGAAACTTAACACTGGACTTCAAGTAACTTGGGCTATGAGCTTCTCCACCCTTCCTCCAGACTCTAGGACCTTGGTTTCCAAATTAAATACAAAACTTGCTCTCATCTGAAAAGAGGACTTTGGACCACTGGGCAACAGTCCAGTTCTTCTTCTCCTTAGCCCAGGTAAGACGCCTCTGACGACAACTGTAGCCAAATTCCTTGACACGTCTGTGTGTGGTGGCTCTTGATGCCTTGACCCCAGCCTCAGTCCATTCCTTGTGAAGTTCACCCAAATTCTTGAATCGATTTTGCTTGACAATCCTCATAAGGCTGCGGTTCTCTCAGTTGGTTGTGCATCTTTTTCTTCCACACTTTTTCCTTCCACTCAACTTTCTGTTAACATGCTTGGATACAGCACTCTGTGAACAGCCAGCTTCTTTGGCAATGAATGTTTGTGGCTTACCCTCCTTGTGAAGGGTGTCAATGATTGTCTTCTGGACAACTGTCAGATCAGCAGTCTTCCCCATGATTGTGTAGCCTAGTGAACCAAACTGAGAGACCATTTTGAAGGCTCAGGAAACCTTTGCAGGTGTTTTGAGTTGATTAGCTGATTGGCATGTCACCATATTCTAATTTGTTGAGATAGTGAATTGGTGGGTTTTTGTTAAATGTGAGCCAAAATCATCACAATTAAAAGAACCAAAGACTTAAACTACTTCAGTCTGTGTGCATTGAATTTATTTATTACACGAGTTTCACAATTTGAGTTGAATTACTGAAATAAATGAACTTTTCCACGACATTCTAATTTATTGAGATGCACCTGTATATTTTGGCCCATTTGACCCTTGCATCAGGATACAAATATTTGCATGTAAGAAGCAGCAGGTGGCAGTATCACATCACTTCTTATGTCATCCACCTCAGTGCTGTCATAGTTCTGCTCCAAAACAGGATGCAACTTTAATCATAAACATATATGCATGTAATAGTGTTCCAGCAAAATCCAGCAGAAGTTGTGAATATTGTAATGTAATGAACTAGTCCACAACACTTTCTCAAACGTTTGTCATGATCCATCCTGTTCCACGAGGTCTTGCATAAATACCTCACAAGGTCTTGAGAATCCCTTTAATGTCAGGCCAATCTCATGGAGTAAGATGCAGAAGTACATTTTATTTTATTTTAAATCTAAGTCTTCTTCTTATAGTTTAAAATTGTATTTGTTTCTTGTATAAAATAAAAGACCTTTAAAAACAACAATTCACTCAATAGTACAGCAGCTTTATTTACAATAATCAATCACATGTACAAAGTATATTCAAGTCATGCATTAAATAATTTAACAGTTCTGATTACCACTGAAATATACATAATTTCAATAAACATATTAACATAATAAGTCAATAAATAAAACAAGCAATAAACAGTGCACAATTACCTTACTGAACCTGACCAGTTCATATATTTACAAACACATCTACGTAGTTCCCTCCGCGTCTCCAAACTGCCATAAAGGTGCAAATATATGTAACATAACCTGAATGTGATAGCTAACAATAAAATATTTATGTTGTGTCTGAAAACGTATTTAACTGCAAACATCTGCCTTTATGGCATAAAATAATACATATATGAAACATTTCAATGGGCTGTATGCATGTGATTAATAGATGTTACCAAACAACCCCATAGCCGGCCACTTCACATACGCAACGCAGTGTTGAAAGGAAAGCACTTTCACCATACGGAGAGGCTTTGAGAGGCCGCTGCGGGTCAGCTGTGATTCATGAGATCCACCTGACGAGGCCGAATCGTGGTTTATCACGGTGTCAGTATGCAGGCGGCCATCTTGCAAGCCACAGCGGAAATGAGAGCCGCGCCCCGACCGCTCCCCTCTTCTGATTGGATGAAGGTAGTTTCGCAGTGAGGAGTCATTTCCCACACAAGCTTATGGAACCGCTCCTTGAAACTGAATGGAAGAATTTGGAAAATGTTGCATTTTAATTGTGTTTTTATCACATTAGGTGTTATATCCTTTACTCATCTCTGTTTCCTCTTAATTTCCCCCCTCGTTTCTCTTTGTTTGCCACCCCAGAATCCCTCTCACTCGTCTTGTACTCACTGAGGGTGTAGTTTGTAGACAGAGCCATCGACTCCCACAGTGATCTTGAGTTCCTCTTGACAATGGCGTTCTCTCATTAGGTTGATGACGGCAGCGAGGCCGGCCCCGCACATGTGAGCGGCTCGCGTTGACACGCTCTCGCAGACCAGACGCACAATGTCACAGTCCAGCTCCGACGGTAAGATTCCCAGTGAGCTTAGGATGTTGTAGATCTGCTTTCTGTCCCCCGTGTCACTGAAATTAATAAAATAAAATGTGTAGCCTAAGTATAAGCATGAGTTTTTAGATAAATTCAGATTCTCTTAACCTTACTGAGATAGTATTGTCATATTTTCATCATCATTGGCATTTCCCTTGTGAAAAAGAAGTATACTTTAGCATATATTTAGCACTTATTACAGGTATAATATACTTTAGATGAATATAATGAAGTGTGAACTGATTTTCAGATACTTATTTGCAATTAAATTGAAATGTGCTATTGTTTAACTTAGTGCTGTCAAACGATTAATCGTGATTAATCGCATCCAAAATAAAAGTTTTTGTTTACATAATATATGTATGTGCGCTGTGTATATTTCTTATATATATATATATATATATATATACACACACACACATGCATGTATATATTTCAGAAAAATATGTTATGTTTATGTATTAAATATATTTATTTATAATATAAATTATGTGGATATAAATATAGACATGTAAATATTTTCAAAATATATACAGTATGCGTGTGTATTTATACCGTACATGCATAAGAAATATACACAGAACACACACATATATTATGCAAACAAAAACTTTTATTTTGGATGCGATTAATCGTTTGACCGCACTAGTTTAAATTGATATTAAATAAGTGTACTTCTTTAAAGCACAACAAAAGGTTATTAAATCAATGATTTAGAATGTGTTAAGTGTGTTAAATGTACTCTTAAGTGCAATGAAGTGACCTTTAATTTCATTGATATATTATCTGTAAGTACAGTTTTTGTAGTACACTACACTGAAGTGTGCATTCAATGCGATTAAGTGTGCACTTCTTTTTCACAAGGTTTTTGAAGCTTCTGATTTTAAAGTCTTGTTTTCTGAAAGCAGTGCTCAAAATGAAGGGAGTTTATGTTGAAAACAAGAACACCATTGGCAGATATTTTCTCATGTTCAGTATAAACACTTAATTTCGATATTCAGAAAGCGAAACTTAGTATCTTATGTCACTTTGCTTCTCAAGCAAATGTATCTTGGCTTAAGAATATTTAAACAAACAATAAAATCTACAGTTCTCTTTTTAAAATCACCAGTCATACCTCTCAATCTGGGAGACGAAGCGAGTTTCAAAAGCTCCACGTGTTTTCAGCAGGTCTGAGGCTTCGCCGTTAAACAGCAGATTTTCATTCACTAGTTTTAGCAGCACAAGACGCACAAGCTCTCCCATATACTTTCCACCAATCAGCTTCTCATACCTAGAGTCACGAGAGAAGAACATTTAGATATTAGATCTTTCAAAGCTAAAACACTGACACAAACTCATCAGTTTCAGCAGCAAAAGGAAAGATTGTAATGCTAGTAAAAGCCTGAGGATAATCATGAAATACAAATGGCCTAAAGTGACGTGGACAGAGGAGCGGCCCATTGAGTTTCTTCTAGCATACATCGTAAATACCCATTAAGCGAGCAGCTTCACTAATGATCTCTTTCCCTGGCCATTAATCCAGCCGTGTGTATTCCAGCACTGACGTGGCTACCGTCAGTATCTCCACATGTACAGAAAAACAACCCTGGTCACCTGGAGACCACATAAGAGCTCCAGGTTGCCATCTAACTAAGCTCTAGAAGCAAGTATGTGAGGACATCGGCGTCTCAGATTCAGACATTGATCACACAGCTGCTCCTAAGTCTAGTTACAGATGTGATATTTGAGGAAATTGGGCGTGCATCTTCACATTTCATTAAAGATTTGTTTGATAGGATATATGTGACATCATAACATAGACTGATGTCTTATACGAGGAGTTGAAATGATGCTCCTGTAAATGTTTTAGATGAAAATTTGCATAAAATATCTAAAAAAAAGATGCACCATATTTTTGTAATGACTTAAAATGTACTTTCAAGTAACACTTTTAATTTGATGTTATTATAAAATGCACATTAAAAGTGCACTTAAGTGTGTTAAGAAACACTTAAAGTACACTTAAGTGGCCTGTATTACATTAATACATTATCTCAAAGTAAATATAATTTTTTTCTAATGTACATTTGAGATTTGAAGTACACTATGAGTGCACATTCAATGCAATTAAGTGCACTGATCATACTACAAAATACATGCGTCAAATACTTCTTTCATAAATGAGATCCTTAAATAATGTTCACGTGATTGTTTTAAATCAAAGTATCCTAAAATATCAAACAAAATATCAAATAACTTTTAAAATGTGTCTATTTGACATTTTAATAATGTAGTACATGTTTGTATGACACGTATCATAACCTGTTCTGAAGAGCATCTTGTGCTTCACTGTAAGCAATAAGTCATATTTAAATATTTGTTGTTTAAATTAATTTAATTACCTCATAACCTTTCTTTTCTTTAAATATGAATTTGATCCTGGCATTATCAAAGTGGTAGCAGACTTCTGGACCACGTTTAAATTTTTGTTGTGAATTTTTTACATCTCACTCACAGCTGATGTCCAGGGTTTAGTGAAGTCTCATCAATAACACGGTCGTACTCCAGCCGGAAGTCCTCCAGTTCACCGTTGTCCCCAAACGCTCCCCACTCTGTGTTCACACACATCTTCCCCTCCTCTCCCTCCACCAGCTCCACCTTACGCATCTCCTCCATGTAACACGCATTACAGCCAGTCCCTAAGAAACCATGAAAAAATAACAGAGAAAAAGACAACAAAAACATTAAACTAAAAGCTTCAGGCCTATTGCTTTATTGCCATGTTTTTTTTTCCTGAATGGTTGTTAAAATATTCCATCTTCCTGTTATAAATTCATGTCCGAGCTCTAATTATATTTGCATGGGTCTTGGTGTATGCGGTCACTCTTACCTACTATCATACCGACTTCACAGCTGCGGTCTTCGTAGTAGCAGGAGATCATGGTGGCTACTGTGTCATTCACCATGGCAACCACATCCATTTCAAAGTCCTGAATAAAGAATTATTGATTCCCTTTTATAGGACGGCGGTTTAAACCTTTTATTATAAGCTTTTAAGGTGTATAATGTACTACTGGTGTGATGGTGACAGGTAAGTCATGCATACTAACCCCTCTTCTTTTAATGGCATCTCTCAGTAGACCAACAACATTGTTGCCCTCCGCGCCAGATGCCTTGAAGCCTTTAGTCCAGTTAAGCAGAATGCCCTGTTACAATTAAACATAAAATAGTACATCTGTTAACCTAAAACATTAAAAAGTTCACTTCCACTTTAAAATGCATGTTAACTTCACTTTGTAGTTGAAATGAGTTTAAAGATATGGCACACATCTGCCACAACATCAGTGATTAAACCTTAAAGGGATAGTTCACCTTCAGTTGCTGGTCCCCATTTACTTAAAACTGTGCAAGTCAATGGGGACCAGCAATTGAAGGTGAACTATCCCTTTAAGAGGTTCATGTTTATATGCATACAGACACTGACCTTGTCCAAATCCTCATGACGGACTGGAAATGAGAAGGTGAATCCCAGTGGAAGCTTCTTATGTTTCAGATTATGTTTGTCCAGGAAGTCAGATATGCAGCCGGCAATGTAGTCAAACAACTATAAATGCAAAGAAAATGGGGCACAATGAGTCTAAAATGTCAGAATATGTGTATGAGTGTTTGACCTTTTGATATCTCACCATTTCAGCTGTGCCGGTCATGGTGTCTTCATGGATGGAGTACATGTGATACTTCGTCTCCACCTTCCAGCCTCGCTCTTCATCCTCACCCACTTTCACCAGCATCACTCGAAAGTTTGTCCCTCCAAGATCCAGTGCCAGGAAATCCCCAACCTCTGAGATGAGTCACATGAATAAGCATCAGCAACATCATGAGTCATAGGAATCAACACCTGATTCCAGGAAAGAAAGCCTATTAGGGCTTTTTGTCAATGTACTCATCTGTTATTTACATAAACTAACCTAATAAGAAGCTAATATTGATTAAACTCATTGCACACTGCAAAATATTTAATTCATGTCACTTAGTACATGTTATTTCAAACCTGTGCAACTTTCTTTATTCTGCAGAACACAAGAAGATATTTTGAAAAAAATTCTTTCTGTCCTTACAATGAAAGTCAATGGGGTCCAATATTGTTTTAGACTCCCCTGACTTTCACTGTAAGGACAAAATATTTCAAACATTATTAAAAAAATGTATGTTCCACAGAAGAAAGTCAGTTATACAGTTTTGGAACAACACTAGGGTGAGGCGATGCTGACAGAAATAACAGATTACAAACGATTACTTTACCACAAATATATGTTTTAAGAGCATCAGATTATCTGATGCAACATAAAATAACAATATAAAAAAATAAATAATTTTAAAATATATATTTTTTAAACAATATATGTGACACTGTACCACAAAACCAGTCTTATGTAGCACAGATATATTTGTAGCAATAACCAAAAATACATTTTATGGGTCAAAATTATTGATTTTTTTATACCAGCAATCATTAGGATATTAAGTAAAGATCATGTTCCATGAAGATATTTAGTACATTTTCTACAGTAAATATATCTAAACATGCATAGCTAAGAACTTCATTTAGACAACTTTAAAGGTGATTTTCTCAATATTTAGATTTTTCTGCACCCTCAGATTCCAGATTTTCAAATAGTTGTATCTCAGCCAAATATTGCCCTATCCTAACAAACATACATCAATAGAAATATTATTTATTCAGCTTTCAGATGATGTATAAATCTCAGTTTAGAAAAATTGACCCCTTTGACTGTTTTTTTTTGGTCCAGGGTCACAAATTAGAAAAGGAAGTATATCAGTTATACTCAATCAAGCAATAAATATGAAACACAGTGATTTTGTTTGATCTGATTACCCTTTATATCAATTTTCCAGCATGAGGATCAGAGCAGAAGTCTTACCAGAGCCTTCAGGTGTGGAGCGGACATAAGTGGGCAGCATTTTAACGCTGGCTTCATCGTGTGTCTCCACTCTCAGCCCCCTCTCCATCTCTCTCCTTATTCTCCTCATCACTTCTTCTAGATCTTCTTTGCTCAGCAGAAATTCAGACAGGATTTGGTCCACCTGTAGAAAATGCCAGAAAGTGGGAGATTCAAATAAGTGGATGGTTTTAAAGTGTTAATGCATGATCTTGAATGTGTTTGTAACACTCACAGTAGTGCCAATGAATCATAAAATATCCAAAAAGCATGTATTATGATTTAGGTCAGTCTAAACATAAATACAGTTTCATTGCTTTGGCTCTTACCATGAAAATTCTCTCCAGCACTGACTCAAAGTTACTCGGCATCCTCTGCCTGCGAGCTGAAGTAAGGCAAGGCATCTTTGCAAGTCTTTTCAAACAAGTGTGTGATGAGCGTTGATTTGCTAAAATTTTGAATGTGTGTGAGGAGCATGGAGATGCTCAGCTGTTTATATGCTCCAGTGAAGGAGGTGGGAAGGTGTGGTCAGAAAGATCATTGCCCTCTGTGTACACACACACATCTTGATCAAACACACACACGGACGCACATTTAATCTCCCCCATCACCTTGGAAACCTAGCTGTCAAGGCCACTCGGCATGATCACGCGCTTCACAGCGAACATGACCTGACCCTTGCCTCCATGGGAAATTAAAAATGAGATTGACACAATGTAATCTCCATAACATAAATAAATATGAAACCGTAATGAACATTATAATATAGTACTATTTTATTATATTTGTACTATTATATTGAGTATATTTTTAAACACAAGCATCATTCTGATGCAATGCAATACAATGCAATATATATATATATACACACACACACACATATATATATATATATATATATATATATATATATATATATATATACATACATTTTAACCACAATATACCAGGATGCACAACTGCCATGTTGATTTCCTCAGATGTTTAATCTTGCCACAATTTTTTTTAGTGATATTATATTATATTGTATCATATTTATTTATTTTATTATTATTATTATTATTAGTGTAATTAGAGAATTAGATCTTTAAAAGTGGGATTTAGGTTACATTTAAAAATAGCCGCTGAACTTAAAATCCTTGCTAAATTTAGATGACTTCGTTTACAAAGGGCAAACAATTTGTCCAGAAATAGGTGTGCAGGGATGTAATGTGAGGGAAAGTCCAAACATCACAAGTTTATTGCACTCTGAAGAGTTACCTAAGTGGTCAGACAGCACAAAAGAAAGTCTGTTAAAAAGCCAGATATGTGATTACACAAAGGTCCTAAATTGAAGCATAACAAAATATATAAAAAAAAATATAATAATTTGTCACCAATGGTAAGTTCATCTTGAACTTGATGGAAGTTCAAGAAAGAGAACGATTGTACAGGCGAAAGTCAGGAATCATTGAAGCTTTAATATCATGTTAAGTTTTGTAGAATTGCTTGTAAAAATGGAACTCTGCTGGCCTGTTGAACTGCTAAAAGGCTGATAACATGAAGGCTGTTGGGTGTTGATTTTGTGTACATGGCTCAAATTTCTGGTTGCTCTTTAATTTGGGGACACATTCTGACTATAAACTATTCTGAGTATTAACTAGTTGCTTATTAGCATGCATATTACTAGCTGTTTATTATACTTGTAAAGCACATTAGCACATTTGAGATCCCTTAATCCGACACCATACCTAATCTTAATACTAGCTACATAATTAACTATTAATAAGCAGCAAATTAGAAGTTTATTGAAGCAAAAGTTGTAATTAATTGTGAGAGTTGGTCCTCAAACTAAAGTGTGACCAACATATCAACATGGTTTTGGCTTTATATGTTGCCAACAGATACTGTTATCATTCTTTAGTTACATAAGTATTACTAAGTAACACATTTATATTTAATTTCCTTATGACCATTTTCAACATATACAGTATACTGTATGTATGGATTTGTGAATTTCTATATGTGTGTGATTCTTGTAGATTGTTTTTTGTATGCGTATCAAGACCTCAAAACGTCATGTGTACTCTGGATGGTCAGACACCCATTGAACTCCCACGCCGAGTTACGGACACAATATACTAACATTACGAAAGGTGCTTATCAGTGCAAACAGAACGTTATTTTTGGAGACATTTATCATTTATTCTTGCTTTAAATAGTTCAACTAAAGAACTGACATTTAAGCATACTCTCCAACACTGTAAAACTTCCCTACACTAGAATCTTTATCATACAAATCATATGAATTTGTATCATAACATAAAAACCACTTAAACACATGACATGCAATAGATTGGAATGCAATTTATTAATTGTTATTAAACACACATTGCACTAGCCTGCATTATTCTAAGAAGACCCGTCCTCAGTCTAACGTAATCAAGACAGACACATATCAGTATCATAATATTTGTACAGCTGTGGCTTCTGTATGTTGTCTAGGCTTATTCCAGAAAAAAAGTATGTTACATTTTAATCATTTTATGAGAGGGTGTGACAACTCTAGTTAGAGTTAATCACTTATTATCAGGTTTTATTTATCATAAGAACTGTTTATTGGTACACATTCAATGCACTGTTATATCATAAAAATGCAGGCCGATGGAGTTGGCAGGCCAACACATAATCGTGTAATCATGCCATCTCTGAATTAAAGATACAGCAAGCGTAACACAAATCACACACATGGAGTTCGTCCGAGGTCATGAGCCATATAAGACTGTCATAGAGCAAACTCGCAACAAAGACATCTACTGTGGCGTGAGGGGGAGGACCAACGCAAGCTCAAGAGATATTGGGACATTACAGCAGGCTTTGATAAACGCTACATTCCTGGCAATGTCAGAAACCAGGTGCAATTAAGTATAGATAATAAAAATATATCTGATTTAAGAATGTGCTCTTGACAACGTGGGCTACATATTAACATACATAGAAAATGGTCTACACCTACTGGTACAATATATGATACTTTTAAAGAAAGTAAATTATAGGTAAAGCTTCATAAACATCAATCATATGCCAATTTAGACACCACATGCTGACCATACAAAAAAGAGAATACAATATATTTTACCTTATCCATGTTATGAAGGTCCATGGTGTGTCTTCTTCATGGGTGCATCATTTTAAAGACAAATCTGCATACGGTGTAGGTTTTCCTTAATTCTTCCTCAATGCAAATGGATCAAATGAAATGTAAAAAAATATTTATACATAAACCATCATTCAACTTATCCAACCTTCTTCATGGTCAACTTTGGGTATTCCAATAGTCAGTCACACCGGATGGTCCTTTGTGTGGTCCATTTTCAATCATCCAAGACGTGTCCCAAAACCAAAATCCAAATATTTTTGTAGCCTAAATTTGTTTTCATTCCAGTTCATTTAGAAAGTCACCAATTCCTTGTCCAGCGTGAACGATGTACCAACAAATGATGCTCGACCAGCTTACCTTGCACCACTACAGCTGTCTGACCCAATGATACAATGAGTAAACTTTTTACTTTTAACAAAAAAAAAAGAAAAACTGGCGGGTTTCGTGATCCTTTGAAACATTAATACTCTGTAAAGGAAAAAGGGTTTCATTCATAATTTTCTCCCTCCCAGACTCTCTGTAACTAAGTCAACAAAAGGACTGTTTCCTCCTATTTTTGTAGAAAAATACCCACACCTGTCTCCTTCTATGCCGCAGGCCGCTTCATGTTGCTGTGGCAAACTCGTCACCTTGGATATCTGTGAAGACCACACACTACTGATATGGAAAATACTTTGCTTGCGCTTGGTTAAGTGCCCAAAGGGAAATTGTTAAATGAGGCAAAATTACTTGGGAACAACATTGGAGGAGTATGAGTCTTGTTTGGTGAAAATAAGTGGCAGTCTATGTGTTCATTTAACTCGATCCTTCATAGACAGTAGGACAGTTCTTATTGTAATATGGAATTACAGAGAAATTCTTGTGGTGCAATATTATATCAGCCAATGATAATAAAAACAAAAAATGAGATGTCATATTTAAAGCTTAACTGTGGGCCAAGTTAAAAATGCTCATGTGATGATACAAAGCCTCCTTGAGATTGCTTTTTATAGCCGAGAACAAAGGATTCATAGTTCACTGCTGCAACTTCTTATCAAATCAGCTTTAGATAGATACTGAAAGAGAGAAACTCTCCCTTATACAACGTCTGAGCCCTGTGCCAGCTGTGCTCGTCCTGCCCTATTTTGCACCCTAAGCACTGCTTAGTAAATTTATGTCAAGTCAAGTCACCTTTATTTATATAGTGCTTTTAACAATACAAATTGTGTCAAAGCAACTGCACAATATCACAATAGGAAAATAGTGTGTCAATAATGTATAATGACAAGATTTAACACTCAATTTTCAGTTGAAGTCATTTCATTATTGAATTCAGTGATGTCATCGTCCAGCTCAGTTCAGTTTAAATAATATCTGTGCAATCAAGTCTATGATATCACTGGAAATGAAGTGTCCCCAACTAAGCAAGTCAGAGGCGACAACGGCAAGGAATCAAAAAAACCTTGGGAGAAACCAGGCTCAGTCGGGGGGCCAGTTCCCCTCCGGCCAGACGAACCAGCAGTTTGTTCCAACTGCAGAAGACTCAGTATGTTAAGGGCTTCACTGGTTCCAGTGGTCTTTTCTCGATGGCTGTCTAGGTGATGGGGTCCTCACTGGAGATCTGTCTCTGGGGCTCATCTAGATGTCCTAGACTCCGCTGACGTTCAGGGCTATAGGGGTTGTAGAGGTTGACTATCTGGTCTGGAAACTTGATTTTTGCGTTGGTCTGAATGAAAATGCAAATTCATTCTTTGCCACTTGGTGCCGCCTTTCGAGTGTTAAACGCTCAGAAAAACACTGATTTAAATGAAATCGACCAATCACCGCAGATTAGCGTCACGCAAAGGAGGGGTTTGGAAAAAATGAATCGTTGAACGAATCGCTTGGGAGTCGTTGAGCAAATAAGTAAAAAAAATGAATGCATATTATAAGAAAATGATAGTATTTTTTACCTTGCATGCTTGTCAACCTGTTGTTGGGGACTCCCAAAACCAAAATATGAACCTATAACCCATAATAGGGGCACTTTAATCTCTTTAATTGTCACAAAATAGCTATGTCTCTGTCACTCTCATAAACACAAGATTTAGGTTTTTGGATTCTGTTTCAGCAGGAACAGGCTAAATTGCAGAGGAGGCATTCAGAGGAGAATGTAGCCTAATAAAGCAGATAGGCAGGCAGGACCTGTCAAACTGAAAATCTGACAGAAGACGTGCCAGATCAGATTCATGTTGAAGTGCAAACTTATTGGCCAAATTGTTGTTGGACCTTTGTTGATCGAGACATGCCTAATACACTTCTGGAAGGTTTATTCAAACACTTTGATAACATTTAAAATCAATGCATTTAATTACAGTCACTAATAATACACATTGCAAAAAACACACGCACGCACACACATAAATAAATAAATCAGTTAAAGCAAAGAACAGAGAAATAATAGGATAAAGTCATACGCATAGGCTACTGTATGTGAGGCAGTTGAACAAACAAGACTACTGTATATATGACTACTGATAAAGCTTTTGAAAATGCCCAGGTGATTGAGGAACAGCTACTAGCATTCTGCATGGATAAATACTTGAGTGATCAAGGGAAAATTTACTGAAAATGTACTCACCCTCAGGCTGTCCAATGAGGTTGTTTCTTCATTGGAACAAATTTGGATAAATGTATTATTACAAATAATATGCAATAATGTATTTGTGTGTGTGTGTGTGTGTGTGTGTGTGTGTGTGTGTGTGTGTGTGTGTGTGTGTGTGTGTGTGTGTGTGTGTGTGTGTGTGTGTGTGTGTGTGTGTGTGTGTGTGTGTGTGTGTGTGTGTGTGTGTGTGTGTGTGTGTGTGTGTGTGTGTGTGTGTGTGTGTGTGTGTGTGTGTGTGTGTGTGTGTGTGTGTGTGTGTGTGTGTGTGTGTGTGTGAGATGCTTATTTAGGTGTTTAGTTAGGTATGTGTCTGTGTGCATGTATTAAATTGTGGTTGCTGCTGTAACAATATAATTTCCTGTGAAGAATTAATAAAGTGTTTAATAATCACCTAACAATAAACCGTATCAACAAATCTCTGGAGCTGTGTGAATTTCCCTGCTGCTTAAAAATGCTCCACCATCATTCCCATCCACAAAAAGCCCAACATCATTGGCCTCACTGTCGCTCTCACGTCTGTGGTCATGAAGTCACTTGAGAGACTGGTCCTGGCCTACCTGAACTAGACCCTTGCTGGATCCTCTTCAGTTTGCCAACAGAGCAAACAGGTCTGTGGATGACGCTGTCAAAATGGGACTGCATTACATCCTGCAACACCTCGACAAACCTGGGAATTATGCAAGGATCTTATTTGTGGACTTCAGCTCGGCCTTCAATACCATCATGCCTGACCTTCTCTCAGTCAAACTGACACAGCTCTCTGTGCTCACCTCCATCTGTCAGTGGATCACCAGCTTCCTGACAGACAGGCAGCAGCTAGTGAGGCTGGGCAAACTCACATCCAGAACTCTCACCATCAGCAATGGCGCCCCTCAGGGTTGCGTTCTCTCCCCACTGCTCTTCTCCCTCTACACAAATGACTGCACTTCAAAGGACCTCTCTGTCAAGCTCCTGACGTTTGCAGACGACACTACAGTAATCGGCCTCATCAAGGACGGAGACGAGTCTGCTTACAGACAGGAGGTGGAGCAGCTGGCTGTCTGGTGCAGTCTTAACAACCTGGAGTTAAACACTCTCAAAACTGTGGAGATGATAGAGGACTTCAGGAGGAACCCTCCTGCTCTCCCCCCACTCACCATCATGGAAAGCACTATGGCTACAGTAGAGTTAATCAGATTCCTGGGAACCACCATCTCTCGGGACCAGAAGTAGGACAATCACATTGAATCTATTGTGAAAAAGGCCCAGCCGAGGCTGTACTTCCTCCGGCAGCTAAGGAAGTTCAACCTGCCACAGGAGCTGCTGAAAAAGTTCTACTCTGCCATCATCGAGACTGTTCTGTGTTCATCTATAACTGTTTGGTTTTGTTCAGCTACCAAAACAGACATCAGAAGACTACAACGGACAGTCAGGACTGCTGAGAGGATTATCGGTGCCCCTCTGCCCAGCCTCCAAGAACTTTACACCTCCAGAGTGAGGAAAAGGGCTAAGAAAGTCACTCTGGACCCCTCACACCCAGCTCACTCTCTCTTTAAACTGTTGCCCTCTGGCCGGCGCTACAGAGCACTGAGCACCAAAACAGCCAGACACAAGAACAGTTTTTACCCCCAGGCCATATCCCACCTGAACAACACATAACACACCCCAGTACTGTACATCTGTAAATAACTCATCAAACCTTCATCTGTACATAGGAAACATGCACATTCACAGTTCTGTCTATGGGCATTTTTCTTTTCTGTATATTTGTATTGTATTACTATTGTTATTCATAATTATTGTCTATTATTGTCTATTGTCTCTTCATTATTAGTGTTTTTTATTATCTTAATTATATGTTGTCTGCACTATGTTTGTATACTTTCTTTCCTGGAAGCTCCTAACACCAAGACAAATTCCTTGTGTGTGCAAACACACTTGGCAATAAAGCTCTTTCTGATTCTGATCACTTTGCTCACCAATGGATCCTCTGCAGTGAATAGGTGCCATCGTCAGAATGAGAGTCCAAACAGCTGATAAAAACATATAAATAATCCACAAGTAATTCACAAGACCCCAGTCCATCAGTTAACATCTTGTGAAGTGAAAAACTGCATGCTTGTAAAAAGCAAATTCATCATTAAGGCATTTTAACTTTAAATTTTAACATTGCTTCTGGCAAAAATGCCAGTCCTTAATAGCGCTTCATTTTTTCTTTCATTTTTATTCCACTGTCATGTGTCATATGTATTTAAAGGCGAAAACACTTTCTGTGTGAATGACCCTAAGAAATTGCTAAATGCTGTACACAAGTGAGCTGTCCAAACTGAATTTTGAATTGTTGCTAACCCGTTTGACCCATTCATATAATTAACTGACTCAAAAGAGTGATTCGTTTTTAAGTTGGGGTTAATCCTTGAAAATGACTCCACGTGCGCAATGCTGTCACACAGTCTATTTTCTTCACACTGTACCCAATTCAACACAATCCAGGCAAGCCCAAAATATAACAGTCACAAGGACTGTGCATGTATCTCAAGGACACTATGTTGATACGCGAGCTCTGTAATTCTCCAGGTCATGAGATGCCCTAATTTTGAAATGCAACATTTGTACTGCCACCCAGACTCACATAAACTCACATACTACCACTGCCTCGGGCCTTTGCTTCCCTCTTTCTCATTCACTTTCTCATTTTCATTGCATCCATCCAGTATTTTCATCTCTTAAAAGGTTCCCCATTTACTCTCCCGTTCCTATCCAATCACTTTATCTAATTTCCACCCCACTGGAATCTGAGTACTTGGGCGGTTATCAGGGCTCCTGTATTTAGGAGGCTCTGGGTGCCCATGTAGGGGACTAACAGAAGCACTGCAGACCTTTATAGAGGAATGAGTGATAAGAGTCCTCATACTTAAAGACTGCATTAGCAACACCAATGACCCAGGAGCACAAACACAGAGACAGTCAACATGGTGAGTGAACACAGCTACTTTTTATAACAACAATTAATGTGAAATTTAATACTATGGATTTATAATAGTGCAACTAGAAGCACTATACACTTTTTAAAGTAATTGCTTCTATTATTACTGATGGTTAATATAGGCATACATATAATATAAAAAGCATAAATATTTTCTCAAACTGTGACATTCATCTTTAAAAAAAGTCATTTTAAAGAGCTCTTTAACTTTAAAGAGCCTAAATGTGTATATTTATTGCTGTGGATTAAACAACCTACTGGGTGGCTTTTAATTATTATTATATTTTTTTTTTCTGTCTTTTTTTACAGGCTAGTAAGAAAGCTGCAGCTAAGAGGGGTAAAACTGCTCAAAGGGGCTCCTCCAATGTCTTCTCCATGTTCGAGCAATCACAAATACAGGAGTTTAAAGAGGTCAGCCTTTATTTGATCTGAAAACCAAATTTGAAAAAAAATTAAAACATTATAATCACCACAAATCCAAATGAATAACAAATGAATACATACAGTATACTCACGCTAAGCGATAGACTATTTTATTGTCCAGCTATAATGTGCTAAATGTGACGATAGACATGAAGATCTTAAGGAATTTGAACATTAACATCATGATTTTCTGTAAAGCTGCTCTGAAACAATGTGAATTGTACAAAGCACTATACAAATAAAATGTACTTGATTTGATTTAAAAAAAATCACATATAGACACCAGCAGCAGTTGATCTCAGATTGGATTGTTTAAATATAATAACTATCATGTAACGTACACTATGCTTTTTACAGGCATTCGGCTGCATAGATCAGAACCGGGATGGAGTTATTAACAAAGCTGATCTAAAGGAAACTTATGCGCAACTAGGTATATGAAATGCATTGGAGAGTACTTTCATTATACATCTGAAACATCATACAAGCAGACGGTTTTTTAGATAAGCATTGAGTACTGTGTTTGTGCAGGAAAGCTGAATGTGAGTGATGAGGAGCTGGAGTCCATGTTAGCAGAGGGAAAAGGGCCCATCAACTTTACTGTCTTCCTCAGTCTCTTTGGAGAAAAGCTCAATGGTATGACAACTAAACTAAGAGTTTAAGGCCTTGCTGAATAAGAAACAAGTCTATAAGGTACTTGAATGGAGGATTTATTATACTTTGTGCGATATTCCTATCTCCAAACAGGCACAGACCCAGAAGAAACCATTCTTGCTGCTTTTAAACTGTTTGACATAAATGCTACAGGCGTTGTCAATAAGGACGAGTAAGTGTATAAAACAGATAAAAAAAACATTACTGTATTTTTAAGAACAACTGATGGAATTGGTGTCATTTTGTTTCAGGTTCAGAAGGCTGCTAATGAACCAAGCGGATAAATTCACAGCAGAAGAGGTTAATATTTGCATTTATAAATTCTAATTGCATTTAAAATACATTTAGTCACATAAACTGCATTAAAAATCAATAACAAATGAGATTTTGATAGCCTATATTACCAGGTGCTGTGATAAGAATGTGTACTTTTTACAGATTCACTTGTTCTAATGATGTTAATCTACTTGATTCTCGTTTCAGGTTGACCAGGCTTTTGCAGTGGCTCCAATAGATGTGGCTGGGAATATTGACTATAAATCACTTTGCTACATTATCACGCATGGTGATGAAAAGGAGGAGTCTTGAATAAAGACAAATCTTTCATTTGAACTTCCGCAGTCTGCAATTCTGTTCATGTCAACCATCAGGCATATAAACAGCTTTCATTATTAAAAACTTTGTTTTGCATTTAAAAACAAGATTTGTTGTTCTGTTAGTGCTAGATATAATAAAGGCAAGGAGTAATACAAATCTATTGCTTGCTGTCACGTGTAATTGGGAGCAGTGCACTATACAAGACAACACAGTTTCATAAGTTTTTAACAGAAAAAAATATGATATGAAGGCTAGCTCATTGATTTCATTTCCTATCACTATGCAGAATACATAAATATTATACTGAGCATAACTAACTGAATATTAGAGATGACCATAAGGGAAGGATATTTGCTCACTTGTAAATTCTGCTGTAATTGCTGCCCTCCACAGACGGTTTGTTCAACTGCAATCAGTAACTGGAACTTTGGTCAAGAGATATCAGACTCTCTTACTTCTGTTGAAAACTAACAAAGATTGCTTGAGAACTGTCTGTTTTTTTTTGTGAATGTAAAGAAATGCACACAAGCTTGGATCTTTAAATGTCACTGAAGATTAATTGTTAAGAAGAGTTGCCACTGTGTAAAAAAAATTATTTGCAAAGTTGTAAATAAAACAAAGATTATGGTAACAGTAGTAAGGACCAATTCGTTCTAGTTGCTTATTAGCATGCATATTACGAGCATATCGGCTGTTTATTAGTAAACATTAGGCATATTAATGCCTTATTCTGCGTGATTGTATTCTACGTCCCTTAACCCGAACGTATACCTAAAATAAAATTAACTACCTATTAATAAGCAGCAAATTGTGAGTTTATTGAGGAAAAACGCTTAGTTAATAGTCAATATGTGTCCCCTAATCTAAAGTGTTACCAAGACTGTTTTAGAAATTCACAAGAAAATACAGTTTCAGTCTTTCTACTTTGTATACTGATTTTCAAGTTTAATTAATTGTGGTAGCATACTTGCTGCTTCTTTGTAATTAATTGTGAAATGTATTTGCAATTTATATTAAACAAATGTTTCTGCGCCCCTTTTCCAGTGCATTTGTAAAAACGGTCTTCTAGAATGTGTATTACTGCTGCCAGTATTAGATGTGTGTAACGGGTCCCACTCGCCTGCTCCGAGGCCGAGCAGGTCTCGAACCCGAGTCAACGGCGTGGGAGGCGGGTGCACTAACAAGGAGGCTTTATTTTGAAAAGACGCAAAATACATTTGAAAATGACCATCCAGTTAAGTAACACTATTAAGGACTGTTTACACCAAAAATGACAATTATCAATATAACTATATTAGTGTATTCTAAGTATACAATGCAGTTGTGTCACTTTACAGTGCATCTGTCACTTTAAATGCTCAAGCTCTTTAAATCAGAATCAGAATCAGTATGAGCTTTATTGCCAGGTATGTTTACACATACAAGGAATTTGTTTTCGTGACCGAAGCTTCCGCAGTGCAACAGAATAACAGTGACAGGACAAAAACACAGATAATAAAAAGAAGAATTAAAAATATATATAACAATGTACAAATTGACAATTGTATGTACAGGTATATAACAATAGACAGTTTTGTATGCACAGGTATATTATGTGCAAATCGAAATGTAGACACCCTAAGTATGTGTGTTAGATAAATAAGTGTGTAAGTGTATAAATAGTGTGTGTTCCACAATTAAAAGTGTTCCACCAATGTGACCACCTAAAGGAAGGATATTTGCTCACTTGTAAATTCCGTCTGTATTTGCTGCCCTCCACAGACGGTTTGTTAAAGTGCAATCAGTAACTGGAACTTTGTGAGGCCCTTGAATTCTTGCATTACAAATGGCACATTTTCTCAAACCTTTAATACATTTCATACACAGTTGCTATGATTTGTTTAATTCTTTCAAATTGAATATGTGTATGAGGAAATTAATATATATATATATATATGATAAACTCAACCTTTTCAGAAATGGTCAAGAGATATCAGTATGACTTTCTTCACAATTTAAAGCAGAAATTATTCCGATTGACTGTCAATGTTTTTATCATTCATCATTTTTGTGCTGTTATGGTTATAGCATGGTGTGTTATCTGCTATTCACTTAGATTTAGGATGAACTCACTCTAGGGCATCTGATCCGTGCTTGAGCACAATTGGCCCCCAAAGTCCAGTCTTTGGTTCTTTTAATTGTGATGATTTTGGCTCACATTTAACAAAAACCCACCAATTCACTATCTTAACAAATTAGAATACTTCATAAGACCAATAAAAAAATATTTTTAGTGAATTGTTGGCCTTCTGGAAAGTATGTTCATTTACTGTATATGTACTCAATACTTGGTAGGGGCTCCTTTTGCTTTAATTACTGCCTCAATTCGGCGTGGCATGGAGGTGATCAGTTTGTGGCACTGCTGAGGTGGTATGGAAGCCCAGGTTTCTTTGACAGTGGCCTTCAGCTCATCTGCATTTTTTGATCTCTTGTTTCTCATTTTCCTCTTGACAATACCCCATAGATTCTCTATGGGTTCAGGTCTGGTGAGTTTGCTTGCTAGTGCTCTTTTTACCTGCTTGCTGGGACAGGTATGCTTTTTCCCCACAAAAGCAAGATCACCTTGTTTTAATATTAAAGTAATGCACATAGTAGTGCAATAACCATTTCAAGCATTTTATATGGTTTATAAACAGCACGTATTTGACTGAAAATCCAGATTCATCAGCAAGCTAACTATAAAGATAGCACTGTGAATGATGAGATAGTTGTCAACAAACGGGATGCTATATTTTATTCCAAATTAAATATCTTAAATAGCTATGATTTTGGCTTTAATAAGATTTTCACAGAAAACCTGGCGTCCTCCACGATTCCTGTTCTTTCCAACAGCAAAGCACTTGAATGTGACATGCTTGTTATAATCAGAACTTCTACAATTGAAAGTAGGACATTTTGATAGCACACAAAGGCAGTATTAGTCCTTATTTCCTTACAGGAATCCAGTTAATTTCATTAGCCAATTCTAGATGGAGTCATACATCTGCAGCTCACATGCATGAAAGAAGCATTTCTGAACTAGTTGATAACATTAGCAGTCTAATAAAGAGGTTGATTGGCAAAAAGTATGTTATGTATTTTAAAAATACTAAGATGAAATGTATTTAAATACAAAATACATTTGATTGTTTTTCAAAGGTATTTAAATACAAAATAGTATTTTGTTTTTAAAATACGTATTTTAAATTGAAATACTGCCCATCCCTGCCTGCACAGCACCTAGTCCCTGGCCTCCGTTACATATGTCCACTGTTTTTAGCTACTGGTACCATGGTATTATTATTATTGATATATAATAGCCATTTTTATACAATGAAAATGAATGCTTACCTTATTCATAGATTGGCTGTCTTTTGTCTGTTCACATATTAGGATACAGGATTAGGGTATTAGGATACAAATTAACAATAAAATAAAGTCAAATAAAGAGTTTGTTTTCTTCTTCTTCTGAACACATTTATGAATAATGATGATTGAAAACTATTTTTTTGGAACAAACAAGAAAGCCAATCATAGGCTACAGCTTTGGAACAGGTGAACACATAAAGATGGTCATATGTCACATAAAGATTAAATCTCGAGAAAAGGCCCAAATCCATTCCTTAGAAATATGATATGCCAATAACCTGTGGATTCCGGAAGTGACACAGACGCGCATGTGCAGAACTGTCAAACGACTGGAAACTCGGCGCTAATGTCATCATCACCACCCTAACACCCTTGACACTAAAAACACGGCTCGACTGATGTGTCAATTACTTTATTATTTCCCTTTCAACCATGGGACCTCGACTTAAATTACGAAAACAACACTGCTGGTGCATCTCGACTGGGAATATAATCGGGTTTCCTCCTCAAACCTCTGCGTGCTGAATGAAAACAGTTCGCTGAAGCCGTTGCTGTGGACTGGAAAAATGTGATTCAGGAAATCAGGCGAAGTTCCGCTCGTCCGGTGGTTTACACATTTTTCGGACTAACGTTACGTTTCTGCTCATGTAAAGTACATTTTCAGTGATCGTTGTTTGTTTAACTGTGGGTTTGATAGTGACACGTTGCGCGCTAAGCTAATTTAGCATTTAACTCGGGTGATTTAGACGCACAGTAATCCGTTTAGAAGACGCTGTAGCTTTAAAAGACGCACAAATCTACGTAAGGTTACAAAACACGGGAAATAAAGTTAACGTGAACCTGTGTGATCTACTAAAGTCGTGCTGGGACTGTGTCGTTTTGGCTGGCCTGTTTTGGGATCAAGCATCTCATTAATTTCACGTTTTCTCTTGGGATGTTTACTGACGGGTGCAGGTGATGACCTGTAAGTGAACTTATCATCGGCTGTTTGTTAGAGGATCATGATGGCTCAGCGGGAGAATGGACGTCTGTCGGAGGAGGATACTATGAGTGTGAGGACTCTGGGCAGTCAGTTTGACGGGGAGAGCTCTTTCGGGTCGGACTCCGAAATCAACGGGTTCACCAGCTCGAGACAAACTGACAAGTACGGATTCATCGGAGGAGCCCAGCAGTATTCAGCCGAATCGTAAGTGCCCTGGTTTGCAAGGCTGTTCTGTGGATCCCATCAGATCCTGTTTTTGTGTTGCCTGATTTTGGGCGATCGAGGTCACGTGATGAAGCGTGGAACAGAAAACACTGCATGTTTGGACTTTAACGGGTGTGTGTGAGTAACGTTAGTAGGAAAACATTTGAAAGCAGCATAGTTTAGATTCTTGACACATTTAAACAGAAGCATTCAAAGCAAAGGAATCTGTGCTTTGAATTACTGTTGCTTAACCTATTTAATGCCATACTGTATGTAGGCTTATTATTCATTATGTAGCACAATGCAAATAAATAAATAAGTACCGACATCTCTTCAAAAAGTTAGTTGAAATATACTTTATAAGATGTAATGTTAGCCTTTTAGTTAAACCCTTTGAATGTAATAATACACTAAATATAAATATACACTAGTCTAGCAGTCAAAAGTTATTAAAAGTAATTAAATGTTTTTTTGTGTGTGTGTGTGTTTTAAGCCTCTTATGCTTACAAAAGCTGCATTTATTTGAAACAAAATTCAGTAAAAACAGTAATAAATTGATACAATTAAAAAACTGTTTGCGTGTGGGTATTGTCAGTAAGAATTATTAATTCTACAATGATTATTGCAAAAGAACAGTTTGTAAAATAGCTGTTTTCTATTTTAATATATGCTCTATTTTGTGTGTGAAAAAATGTAAATTACATTTATATTTTTTCACACACAAAAAAATATATAAATTACATTTTAAACTATATCAAATTATTATAATTGTATATAAATTAATATATACACTAAAACAGAAATATTGTGAATTACAAAATTATTACAAAGGAACAGTTTTCCGTTTTAATGTTTTCTGTTGTATATAATATAATTATATACTGTATACAGCTCATGTGACTGTTTACACCAGCCATATGTTCACATGATATTAGTAATTGAAGAGTAATTGTGCGTAATACATTCCTCCACCCTTTTTGCAAAGCAGCACAATTCCTCCCTTTTAAAATAAATAAATGGGAGGTTGATGGTCAAACTAAATCAAAACATAGCATGCAACCAAGTATCTTAAACTCACCGGGATTAACTAATCTGCTTTCATAGTTTACAAATCTGTTTTATGTATCTCGTTGAACCAGTTTTGACGGATGTATGAAACTGACAGTTTTCTTTTCATTGAGCTTAAGAAGTTGAATGTTAGTTTTCATTGATGTGGTTTGAATGGAGTGTCAGGGCGTTTCATCGTCACTTGCTCAGTTGCAGTCCTGTTAAAGCTTCCTGTCTTTTATCAGCGGGGCATCTGCCCCAGGTTGGCGTCTTTAATAAAGACACTGAAGTCTACAGAGAAGAACACGTTCGTGTTGTTTACAGATACGCCTGGATTTGGGATTGTCACCACTCCATTGTGAAGCATTAACGGTTTTAAACAGTAGCCTGAGACGGCAGCAGGCCTGGCGATTCGTTATGAATTGTTAAAGAGCATGGAATAGATGAGTAAGTGATAGTTGTCCCTCTGTACTGAGTGTACAGCCGCTTTCCGTTTCCTGTGGTTTATGAGAGTGCTGGTGCCCTGAGGTTACACCGTCTCTGCCAACTACTGGAGAGAGAGAGAGAGCGGCCCCACTGAAACTGTTCTAGGTTCCTCCGTCTTTGGTCGAAATTGCTCTGGAATATGAAAAGGAAGTAAAACCTGCAAGTTATAGCTCAATATGAAAAATCTTTAAAGAAACATTGCTTTCAGATCAAATTTCTAGTGGTTAGGATCGGTATCTAAGTAAAGGGGAAGCTAGCTGGTAGTTTGTGTGCTGGCAAACTGATATTTAAATGTCTCGGCCACAAGCTAAATGGTACACTTTTGAATAGGGGAAACACAAAAAGGGAAAGATAACAGGCCTGTTCATCACCGTTGTAGCCTTAGGCAAAGTAGTTCACCACAGGTCCAACCCAGGGAGATTCTCCCTGCATGAAAGTGTCTAGTCATCTACTGGATCGCTATTTACATTAGTCATGACATTTTCTGATTATTCTGCCCTAAAATTAAAAGTTAATACATTTGGTGTCAGATTACAGCTCTTATGCATACCAAGGCTGCATTTATTTGATTGAAATACAGTAAAAACAGCAAAACTGTGAAATATTATTACAATTTAAAATCAATATATTCTATTTTAGTATAAGTTGTAATTTATTATTATTATTTGTAATGCAAACCTAATTTTTAGCATCATTACTCCAGTCTTCAGTGTCACATGATCCTTCAGAAATAATTATTACAATCTTATCAATGTTGAAAACAGATGTGCTGCTTAATGTTTTTTTGGGGAACTGTAATACATTTTGTCATGGTTCTTTGAGGAATAGAAAGATTAAATTAACAGATTTAGTTTGAAACAGTACTTTTTGTAACATTATAATTGTCTTTACTCTTATTTTGGATCAATTGAATGCATCATTTTTGAATAATAGTATTGCTTTCTTAGAAAAAACTAAAATAAATAAATCAAAAATATTACTGACCCCAAACATTTGACCGGTATAGTTTATGAAAAACATTTCATGGTTTGTTATGCCTCTCTTATTGACTTATTATCTAATGCATTTTATACCATAAAAATATGGAAACTTAGTGTTATAGTTCTTCCTGCAAATAGCTCCGTCTCTTTTTATGTAGTATGTTTTTATAGTTTTGTGGTTGACCCAAAAATAAAAATGTTGTCATGATTTACTCCCTCTCTTAACCAAACCTTTATGACTTCATTTCTTTCTTTCATGAAACACAAAAGGAGAAGTTAAGCAGAATGTTTACGCAGCTATTTTCCATACAGTAATATTAAAGAACAGAAGTATCATTAAAGAAGTCTATTTGTATTCAATTTCATTCAAATTTCATTTGCAGTTCTGTATCGTCTTGCCGTGTTGTAGTCGGTTATGGGAACTTTGCCATCTAATTTGATAAGCAAAATGTAGAGTTTTTATTCTTTCTTCCTCTCTTACGCAGGGCTAAAGAAGTGCCTCTGGGAGTGTTAAGGCAAAGGGAAGCCAAATGGTTGGATATGATGAACCACTGGGACAAATGGATCAGTAAAAGGTTCAAGAAGGTAGGAGCTACGATCAACGTTCACTTGATTCTTCAGTCAGTTGTATTCTTTTCCACTGCATGTTCCCAGGAACAGATCAATGATGTAAGATGTTTGCCTTGCACGTAAGCACTAGATATGAGAGAGGAGGCATAGGCACACCAAACCGTGAAAACATGAGTAAATCATCTCATATCAGGGCTTGGGGCTTTAAATTATTACTGTCATGTTCCTTCTTCTTTCTTCCCCTTCTCGTTTTTCCTCTCATTGACTGCTCCGACAGTCCCACTGCTGCTCAGATTAATTAAAAACCTCAGCAGAATGACACCATGACACAGTCGTTCCAACGCAGCCCTGTCTGGACAAGCCTAATATCGCATCGGCTCTCCTTATATGGTCTTCAGTGATGTGTGTTTCTATTAGTCTGAGTGTTCACCTCTGTTTTTCTCTCAAGCTGTATAAAGCTTTCACTGGGAGTGAGGCATCTTCAGGTAAAGACAACAGAAGAGTTTTGCCAAAGGATTTCTTAACAGTCTTTGTTGGCCTTTATGTTTGCATGCCTGTGTAACTGTGTGTGCTCGTCCTTGTGTCATGCAGGCTTTGAAAGCAACGACACGCAATTCTAGGGTTGGGAAGTGAGAACTGGTTGTTACTGAAACCAGATGAATTTCATGACATTTTTCATGGCAAATCAAGAATAATGTTATCTTTTTGGTATAATGAAGATCAATCTATTATGGGGAAATAGATATCTATCTATCTATTATCAATATCTATCTCTATCTATCTATCTATCTATCAGTTTTTACAACACTGTTTGTACCGTGCTCTGTCGTCACTTGATCTTTTTATTTTGGTGCGTCAATCTCTTAAGTTACTTAGTACAGGAGATTATTTTATTTTTTTTTCATGAAGTAAAATTACTCTTACTAAATATAGATCCCATACAAAATAAAAAAGAATGCAAGTTATATATTCATTTTTTATTCATATTGACACTTTACATATTATGCATTATTTCACCTATTTTGCATTTACCTTTACTCATCATAAAGCCACCCAAGGATTACATGATAATTCAAGCATTACTTTTGTCTTTCAGGAGAATAAAAGAGGTCATGACATGGATTTTGTATTGTTTAATACTTAAATACATATTTAACTGATTCCTCATGCTCATTGATACACCTATTTTTGCATTTGAACCTTTACTCATCATTTTGCTACATTTAGAATGCTTAAAGCACCACGTCCAAGGATGCGAAAATGACTGCCCATGAGAGCTTATACTCACGCTTCAAGCAATCATCCTGAAACAAGGACTTTGTAGAACTTGTCAGGAGAATATCGAAAAAGAGGCCATGACATGCGATTTTGAGCTTCGATACGCCCCTAGTTTTAATATGTTCCTTGAGTTTCGTTTAACTTATAATGTTTAATGTAACCCGCCAAGGGTTTGACTTTGCACACAAGAAAAAAACGAGTGGCAAAAAAATGATTATTTCAACCCTCATTCCGAATCTCTCTCAGGCTGTTTTTAAGGGGCGGATCCTTTAAGGCTTCGCAGTAATCGGCCACTGTAACGATTGGCTAACGTCATTGCATAGGAAACAGCATGGGACAGCAGTCCCGCCTGATGCCCCCTCAAGAGGGGAGTTAACTCCGAGAACCAATTGGGAGGGCATGTGAGAAGGAAGTGCTCACCTTTTTGACAACATGGCGGAAATACAGCAAATCCGGCCATGGGCGAACAAAACGGTCGGGAAACTCAGGGAGAACCAGAGCGGGCACTTTCCTTGAGAAGAAAACCTCCGCTTCGCAATCCCAGATCTGGGAACCGTCTGATCAGCCTCCATTCCCCCGGCCTACTTGGACAGAAACGCCGATGATGCGGTCAGATCTAGTACCGCTTCATCTTTCAACAAATGTTTCAATGTACAAAGATGCGAACGAGTCGTGACGACAGACTAATAAAGGCCTTCGGAAGTGAAAAGATGTGTTTGTGAAAGAAAAACATCCATATTTAAAATTTAATAACTACCGTAATCTCCTGTTTACACACATTCATGAGAGACATATTGTAGCATAAGCTCCGGTGAGAAGTGACGAATGCGGAAGAACATAGGAGAGAGCTAAACAAAACACCGGTCATGATTTAGAAGCACACAGCGAGGATTTGTACAGAAAAATGTCAGAGGATTTTGATATAAGCCAGCCAAGAGGAGACTGGTTTTCCTTTGCTGTAAACAAAACTTGGTTCTCTTGAGACTAGTATATTCCCACCGGAGCTTACGACAGTTAGCGGAAGCTAAAGATTACGGTTTATACATTTTAGTGGATATTATTTTTACGCAAACATATCGATTAGCTTCAGAAGGCCTTTATTAACCCCCGGAGCCGTGTGGAGCACTTTTTTATGATGGATAGACACTTTTTTGGGCTTCAAAATTTCGACCCCCATTCACTGCCATTATAAAGCTTGGACAAGCAGGACATTGTTTTATATAACTCTGATTGTATTCGTCTGAAAGAAGAAAGACATATACACCTAGGATTGCTTGAGGGTTAGGAAATCATGGGGTAATTTTCATTTTTCGGAGAATTGTTATTACCTTTAAAGTTATTATTTTTTAAACAAATATAATAGTGATACCAAAGCTCACATTCAAAATTAATGTATTTTTTCATACTGTGCGCATCCTATAAATAATGCAAACTAAGGCAATAAACAGAAAATCCATCTTTCTGTTGGTTCTTGCCTTTATTGGTCACATGGAACAACAAAACCAGTGCAGCCAGTGTTGAGTGACAAGAATCTTTAGCGAACCCAAATCATCACGTAGAATCAGAGCCAGCAAAGTTCAAATGTTAAATCATAAAGTGGCTTTTGTGTCAAATAACCATCTGAAAATGACGTCTGGGTTACCTGTCCAGTCTCAGATTTGTGTGATCTCAGTGAACGCATGCTGGTCCCTGCTTATCTGGATATTTCCACATCAGTGTGTGACGTTCAGACCGCTGTCACCCACAGGTGCGACTGCGAAGTCAGAAAGGAATCCCGCCATCGTTGCGAGGCAGAGCCTGGCTCTACCTGTCGGGTGGGAAGGTGAAGAGAGAACAGAACAGCGGGAAGTTCGAGGTGAGTCAGGTGTACACATGATTAAAGCTGATTTGAAGAGGTCACACTAGAGCTTGTATCTGTGAACTGTAAAGCTCCTCAAACTTAAAGTCACAGCCCCATTATTTGTTTAAAGTGTTTATACATGTTAAACCTGTGCAGCGTGAAATTAGGCTATGAAAACACACTTTATGACTATGAATGAGATGAACCTGTGTTTCTGTCGTTGTTGAACAGGAGTTGGATAGCATGGATGGAGACCCTAAGTGGGTCGATGTGATAGAGAGAGATCTGCACAGACAGTTCCCCTTCCATGAGATGTTTGTGTCCCGAGGAGGTCATGGGTTAGTCAACACAATTTCATAATTCTCTTCTGCTCACAAAGCCTGCATTTATTTGATTCAAAATACAACAAAAGCAGTAATATTGTGAAATAGTTTTACTTTTTAAAATAACTGCTTTCTATTTGAATTTATCTTCAAATGTAATATGTGATCGAAGCTGAATTTTCAGCATCATTACTCCAGTCTTCAGTGTCACATGATCCTTCAGAAATCATCCTAATATGCTGAATTGCTGTTCAAGAAACGTTTATTATGATTATTGTTATCAATATTTAAAACAGTTGAGTACATTTATTTTTCAGGATTCTTTGATTAATTTATCTAAAAAAAAAGCTTTTGTAATGTTATACACTATACCGGAGTACTCAACAGGCGGCCCGCGGGCCACATCCGGCCCGTCTTTATTAATTTTGTGGCCCGAGTCATGCTGAAGATTAATGTATTTTTATTACAGGTAGCGCTCAAATTATTAGGCAGTTTTTTTTTTTATTTTATTAAATGTAGCCTATACAATTGCAGCTGCTCGATCTCTGCATACAGTTTTGTTCAATAAAACCATGTAACTTGGTTTTGGATACTTTATTTTAACTGATTATGATTGCCTCATCGTTAGTTTATATATAAATATAGGCATATTAAAGCCTGTTTTTCACTTAGGTTTATTTGTATTACTAAAAATGATCAGATTACTCAAAATTCAAAACTCAAAAATAATGACTCAAAAATAAATCAGTAGATTTCTTGATTACCAAAATAATTGTTAGTTATGGCCCTAAATTAGTTAAAACATTTTATTAAAAGACAAATATTTTGCAATGAAAATTTCTTAAAAATAGTCTTAAAATATTCTCTCATTCTAGTGAACAAAGTCTGTGTATTTTATCCCATCTCATGAGCTAAGGTAAGGTTATTGTCACAACCCTAGCGTCTACAAGCATGATATAGCTCATATTTTCCCAAGTGTATGATATAGCTTTTATTCTTCAGGTCAATCATGTATTCATAAAAAAAAAGGAAAGTGTAAAATGTTAAATGGCCATAGTCATTACATGCTTAGCTTGAGCTGAGCTTTATTTGTACCATTGTTTTATCTGCAGCTTTATTATGCACTTTTTTTTCAATGGATAATTAATACAAAGTGAGAAGCTTGCAAGGATTTTAATTGATCAAAGTGATGATACAGACATTTATAATGTTACAAAAGATTTATATTTCAGATAAAAGCTGTTATTCTGAACTTTCTATTCAAAGATTATTATTATTCTCAGCTGTTTTCAACATGATAATAATAACAATAATAAAAAATAATTTGAGCAGCAAATTAGAATATTAGAAAGATTTCTGAAGGATCATGTGACTGGAGTAATGATTCAAGAAATTAATAAATTGCACTTGAAAAAATATTCACATAAAAATCAGTTATTTTAAATAGTTTAAATATTTCAAAATTGGTGAGCAGAAGAGACTAAATAAAAAAAATTACTGTTCAAAAACGTTGGACTGGTAGTGTACATACATTTGTACAGTATATATATTTTGGTAACACTTTAGTATAGGGACCCATTCTCACTAACTACCATTAATTAGTTGCTTATTATATACATATGTGCAGTTTATTAGTAGTTATAAAGCACATTCTGCATGTTCTTCATTACTAATCCTATCCAATAAAAATTAACAACTACCTTTCCAACTAATAATAAGCAGCAAATTAGTAGTTTATCGTAGTTAATGGTTTATTAATAGCGAGAATTGGACCTTAAAATGAAGCGTGACCTATATTTGTGTTGTATTTTATTTCTGTTTGTCTTTTAAACTCTATTTGATTTGGTCTGTCTGTTTGAGCAGGCAGCAGGACCTGTTCCGGGTGTTGAAGGCTTACACCGTGTACAGACCGGATGAGGGTTACTGCCAGGCTCAGGCTCCTATAGCAGCAGTGCTTCTGATGCACATGCCTGCTGAGGTACACTGTGTTATAAAGTTGTTAGCGATGCATATTCTCATTAGCAGCAGCCGCAATGCTTAAAATGATAAATTTGTGTATGTTTTATTGGCATTCAGGATGCATTTTGGGGGCTGGTTCAGATTTGTGAGAAGTACCTCCTGGATATTACAGCGCAGGCCTGGTAAGACCTCTAAATGTTACTTTTTCTCAAATCTAATCCAAAAAGGGCAAACAGGAAGTGAGATCTAGGAGACATTGTGTGTAAAAGGTTCATTATCTATTGCCAAAGGTTCATTATCTATTGGATTTCCGTATTTTCAGACCCATGTGATTGCGGTAGATTCAAGATTTTTTGTGTTAGTTTTTTAGCTATTAAATAAACTGCGCAAAGATTGTTTTCTAAAACATCATGGACGGAATGATCCTGAGAGCGCTGCACGAGCTCACGGCGTCATCTCCAGGACTGTTAAAAGCGTTCAAATGATTCAAAACGCCAAACTCGAGCAGAATCAGCGCTTTAACGTGTTACACAACCAGTGACTTTTCATGAATGGCGGTGAGAATTTTAGATGCTAAGTGCTGTCATAAAACTCCCAATGGTTGTGATGTAATTATATAACAGGCTGTAGTCTGACGCGCTACATGTCTGCTGTTACAGTACTGTTTTAGTTTCCATTCACTGTTAGTGCTAGCTGCGCTGCGATTGGTTCGAGCCGCTTTAGTTTGCATTTAGGAGCGCAACGTTCGTCATTAGAAACGTTTATAAATATGTTGTTTACAAAGAGAAGTTTCAGTGTCACATTGATCCTTCAGAAATCATTTGTAATATGCTGAATTTGCTGCTCAAGAAACAATTCTCATTATTAGCAATGTTAAAAACAGTTTTGCTGCTTAATATTTTTGTGGAAACAATGATAGCACTCAAACATTTGTATAAGATTTAAAAAAGAGAGAAATTTATCATTTTATTCATGCATGAAAGTGATAAAGTGAGTGAAGACATTTAAAATGATTTCTATTTACATAAATGCGTTAACAAATTTAATTAATATGTTTGATAAATGCTGTTCATTAAACTTTATATTTATCATAAAATCCTGAAAAATAAAGTGCATCACCGTTTCCACATAAATTATGAAGCAGCAAAATTGGTTTCAACATTGATAATAATCAGACATGTTTCTTGAGTCAAATAAATTGTAATGATTTCTAAAAGATCATGTGACACTGAAAACTGGAATAAAATTCTGCTTTACATTACAGGAATAACATTACATTTTATAATATATTAAAATAAAATGAAAAATAATAATGTGTAATTATATTTCACAATATTGCCGTTTTTTTTTTACTTTAATCAAATAAATTCAGCCTTGATGAGCAGAAGATATTTATTTCAGAATCATTGATTTGAATGTTTCCAAACTTTTGTTAGGTGCTTTAATAATAATAAACTATTCTATATACTTTACTCTAATATATTATAGTACTTTATTATATTATAATATATATTGTTATCATGATTATTAAGTGCTGCTTTTGATTTTTTTTACAGGACAGTAGTATGTATTCTTACACTATAAGATATATATTTTAATAAGTGCTGGGGGTGTGGTTTGTGGGCGAGACTTGGGGGCGTGGTCAGATTTTCCTTCTTTTTTGTCTCTAGCTGATCGCATGCCTGATGAAGGTCCTACATTTAACAACCATGTAATAAAACGTTTGAATGATTAGTATCGTGAACGAAGGCCAGCTATTATGAACCTCACAGTTTTAGGGACTGAAACATTATCTGGGTTCCTCACACATTCTCAGGCTCATAGTTAGCATTCTATTCATAGCATTCATATCTGAGGTTCCATTTTCAATCTGCAAGCATTGAGTCATGTTTCCTGAGACGAGAAAAATATGCTGTATTGCCAGTAAAATAAAAACAAAGCTTCTTTTGTTTTTGTTTCAAAGGTGATGCAAATATCGCAAATGTAGGGTTGTAAATTAAATAGCTGTGGCCAAATTAAATTTACATCTAATCTATGATCCTTCATGCCTTTCTAATGTGAATGTGGAGTTGCTGCTGTAAATATATAAGCTGTGAGTTATATAATCTGAAAAGAAAGGCACTGTTTCCTGCAAGACAAAGAAAAGCCCATCGTCCTGATGCCAGTGCTGTTTGTGTTTTTTAGGAGGCCATACAGTTGGATGGAGTGATCTTAAATGCGTTATTAAAGCGCGTGAGCCCTCCGGCATATCGCCATCTTGAGAAACACAAGATGGAGCCCATCCTCTACATGACGGAGTGGTTCATGTGTGCGTTTTCCAGAACTCTTCCCTGGGCATCTGTGCTCAGAGTGTGGGACATGTTCCTGTGTGACGGTGAGATTCACTTACACATATGTGACCTTCTCTGTGAAAACCCAGCTAAAGTCATTTTTTTGTGATTTTGCTGTTTTCTACAAAAAAAACATCCTTCATATGGTAAAGAACATTCTGTGAAAATGTAACCTTTATATCTTTAATATTGACTCAGTAAGGTCATTTCTAAGGTTTGTAGAAATCAAACTTTGATACTCGTTATCTCATAATTAGATTTTGAGACTTTAGCCTGGATTTCACAGAGAGGGTCACATATTACCACACATGCAGCTTTGTCTTCTTCTTTCTGACTGTATGTTCTTTGCTGTTTCAATAGGAGTGAAGATAATATTCCGTGTTGGGCTGGTTTGCTGAAATGCATGCTGGGATCTCGTGAGAAACTGAAGGCTTGTCCTGGTCAGTACGACGAACTATGGAGCTTCTCAGGGCCCTGGAGCCCACAATACATGCAAGAGGGCTTTCTCGTACATCAGGTATCACATGCTCTCAATCTGTTGTACTGCGTTTGGGGTTCGAGTAGACCTGATTTATTTATTTATTTTTACAAGTGATGTAATTTTTATATAATAATATATTAAATATATAATATATTACATTTTTTATCATAATAATTGTTATGTTTGTGACTAATACCTGAACTAGGATATGGAGAACTAGTGTTTATTAATTGTTTTATTATTGCTAAATATTAACTAAATAATAATTGCAATAAAACTACAGATTAATTTTTTCAATAAGCATCACACATTATTGTTTCTCAAAAGGATTACCGCAAAAGTTTGCAGTCAGTTTGATATAAATTTTTTAGCATTTATTACGCTTATGCTCACCAATGCTACAATAATTTTATTATAAATACGGTTAAATATTTTAAATATAATTTATTTAATGGCAAAGCTGAATTTTTAGCAGCTATTACTATAGTCTTCAGTGTCACATGATATCAAGAAATCAGTCTAATATACTGCTCAAAATGCTTGTATTATTTTAAATGTTGACAACAGTTGTGTAGCTTAATATTTTTGTGGAAATTAGATCTTTTGATATTTTTTTTCAGGATTTATTTATGAATTGAAAGTTCAAAAGAACAGCATTTTTTAAACAAATCTTTTGTAACATTATAAATGTATTTACTGTCACTTTTGATCAATTTAAGTCAATCTAGCAGAATAAAAGTATGAATTTATTTACAAATCTACAAATTTGCATAAATATAATGATCCTTTTTAAAATAAAGGTTTTGGTTTATTAACCTAACCGTCTTTGCTAAATAAACAAATAGTCATGTAGTGTGAAGACGTTTACTCAAGTGGATTTATGAATCATAACAATAATTAAAAAATCATAAATGTCTGAATTCCGTAATGTTATTAACATGAATAATGCCTTAATTAACTATGAATGCTTCTGGGTGCTATTCTTTAAAGCCCCAATAGGTGGCGCCATTTATTTGTTTACTGGATATTAAATCTATAACTCACAATAAATAGTTTTTATTGTCATGTAGGCACTTTTACTCATTGATGCGTTTTATTTGCATCATGTAGAAGTGTTTATGAGTATGACGTTGGTTTTGAGTGTAGTGTTCAAAACAACAAGGATAATGACGATGATGAAGCTTATCTTCTGCACATGCAGGTATTAGAGCTGCCCATATCTTCTCGGGATGTGGAGCGAGAGCACCGCGTGCAGCTCAAACGCTGGCGGAAAACTCACGGCGAGCTCAGCTACAAGTCCCCTCCCAGAATGCATGGCGCTCACGCCATCATGTCTGCTGAGCCACACACCCGCCAAGACCTCCGTCAGAAGCCCACCATCGTCGTCCCGTACCCCCTGCCCTCAGACACTAAATCCGAATTCGCTCGCGACAAGAGGAGAAGCACTATCCGAAAAGCCTCCAATCCGACAATGTACATCCCAAACCCATATGCCCTGCCTACAGACCCCAAACTAGCCTCTCTTAATAATCAAACACAAGAGACAGCCCCAAGCAATCAGTCCAGCCATCCTCCTCCATCACTACAGCAATCCCACCTCACTACACCCGAAAACACACCCTCCTCTGATCCACAACCGTCTCCAAATCTCTCTCGCACCCCACCACCTCCCCAACCCTCACCCAAACCCGCACATCCGACCGAGATCCCAGCAGTCACCGTCCAACCACTCTCTCTGCCTAAAGACTCGAGCAACACCAACAACTCCGCCCACCTGACAGATCCTCCACCCACTACACACTCCACTCCGCTTCTTCCAGACGACACACCTGTGAACGGCGACTCGGCCGCTGCTCCCAGAGTTCCTGGTTTACGTACCTCCTTTGAGAGCGTGGGTTCAGAAGAAGACACGTTCCTGTAGCTTTCCAGCTCAGCATTCAGGGAGAAAACAGTATTGGAACCAGCATTATGCATGAGAACAAGGTGGGAGGAAAAACTATGAATGGATTTGGATTTGGGTGATCTGACAAGAATCTGTCATCAGTATCTTGTGCTCATTAGTGTGAATAATTCAAGAATATATAAAGCTTAATGACAAGGACCAAATGACTTGAAAGACCTCCAAGACTTCATTTCGGTGTCCATGCACACAAACCTCCTTTTTTTTTCTCTCTGTGCTGGTCCATAATTGACTCCACAGTCTTTGTTACAATGTTCAAAAAATCGGACTATTAGTTCTTCCATTATTCCTCAATCGTAAGCAGAGAACAGACTTTATAATCAAATATGTTTGGCTATTGGTTTATTCGCTGCTTACCAATATTAGGTCACATTGCAAGAGTTGATAATTTATGAACTCCAATCTAACAGTCTTACATTTACTTACAACTGCCACTATTATTCTTTTTTTTCACTAAACCGCTTGATGTATAACTGTCATAATAAGCGCAAAGGAGCATTTTGTGTTTCATTTAACATCATGTCTGTTACCAGTAACTACATTCAAATGTGAGTGAAATTAAAAATGTTTTACAATCTTTCTTAGAAGCAATTGAAGTGGAAGCATTCTTAAACATTACTTTTCAAGACTAAATTTGCAAGAAATTGTGTCTTTGGGTGTATAAAAGCTTGACACTGGGGCAGTACCGTTGTACCTTTAAGAGGTGCATAATAGTTCCTTTGAGAGCCATTTTGGTGAAAACAAAGTAAAACAAATCCCATTAAGGATATTTATCCAGCTGTAAAATTTGCAACACACTTTTATTTTTGTTAGTTTAAAAAAGACATCTGAATACTTTTTTCTGATTTTTATAAACTACATAGCTAAAAAAAAACTAATATTTCTTGTGTGTTAACATTGGAATCACAACTATAGTTGATGTGATGTTGGAGTGTCTCTTAAACACATCTGATGTATTTATTTTGTGCTAAAATGAGAAACTGAAGACTGTAAACCCATTTCCTCTCAAGCCACCAGGCGGTGCACGTTCCCTACAGATGATTCTTTTTGTTTGCTCACATGTCAGAGATGTTATCCTGTTACATTGGGAATTTCAGTACAGTCATCATGTGTGTTACACCGCACACAAGTGCTGTTTTTTGGTCACAGACGTGATTACATGTTATTGGGGGAGTCATTTGTATTTGTTACATTTTAATAATATCTGAAATATTCTAATCTCTCAGATTTTCTGATTCATCTTATAATTTGAGATTATGGGAGCAGTGTTGATGCTAAACTAATGCTTACAAATTAATTTGGCAAAAACTTTGATTTGTATGTCTAATATATAATCAATCCTCAACAACCAACTGTCGCCTATATGTAGATTTTGTACAAATAAAAGCACTTATAGTCAGATCTTGTGAAAGAGTTCTTGTGTTTTATGCGCAGGAGGAAGGCGCCGTGTCCCACCGGGTCACAGAACGTGTCTGTTTTCTGTCACTGCTGTGCTTCAATTACCGTAAGGAAAGCCATCAAAGAGGCTGGTGTAAGATGAAACCTTAATGCTCTGGGTGGGTCATCTGCCATGGCCTGTGCTAAGTAGCAAATTAGAGAGTGCCTTACCTTTTTTTTCTGTTGAAGGTCTAAACTCATGTCTCTGGTTACAAATTACCAGTTACAAATGCCGGCCCGCCTGAGGTCAAACTACAGCTTTATGTAAACTGCTGTTTTAATGCTGACGATCAGTTCAATGCATACTCACATATTGAATAAACTGAATTTTCAGCATCATTACTTCAGTGTCACATGATCCTTCAGAAATCATTCCAATATGACGATTAGCTGCTCAAAGAAAAAAAATATGTTTTAATGTTTAAAACAGTATATTTTACCAGATATAATACTTTTTTAAGGATACTCTACAGAATTAAGTTCAAAAGCACTGCATTTATTTGAAATAGAAATGTGTTGTAACAGTATATATATATATATATATATATATATTTACTGTCACTTTTGATCAGTTGAAAAGAATAGTTCGCCCACAAAAGAAAATGTGCTCGCTCTCAGGCCATCTAAGATGTAGATGAGTTTGTTTCTTCATCAGAACAGCTTGGAAGAAATGTAGCATTACATCACTCACTTCTATCAATGGATCCTCTGCAGTGAATGGGTGCCGTCAGAATGAGAGTCCAAACAGCTGATAAAAACATCACAATATTCCACAAGAAATTAATACGACTCTAAGTCCAACATTAAGGTGACTGTTCAAACCATCAGAATTATACAATCAGATGTGTGTAAAAATAATTATGGTAAAAAAAAACGGCAGCTGTAGTTAACATAATTTTACCGTTAAAAATAATGTATCATTTTAGGTTTTACCGTTTTAACTTAAATATACTGTTAAATACCATGATTTCATTAACTGATATAATGTTAATACACCAACCTATTGAATTACTGAAATCTATGTTGTACCTTTGTAATACACTGATAACCACCAAAAGCAGGTGTGATGAGAAAGTCACATGAGGACCAAAGCCCATCACAAGCAGCTTTTAAATAATAACATATAAAGAAGTTGCACAGTGTCATTCACACAAACACTAAACGGCATCATGGTAACACACATGAAACTGAAATAAAGCAAGAAACATTAATTTATCAACATTAGGCATGACATACAACCCTAACGTACAAAAATGATAAGAAAAAAGCAATGAAAAAACAGTTATTTCAACAGAACAAAAAACATCAAATTTGATGACACAGTGAATGTAAAGAATGTCTAAGAATTTACGGTTATTCGCTGTAAATTATATGTTCTTTTTCAACTTACAAAAACAGTAATGCATGTAATGTCCCATACAAATTTTCACCGTATATGGTAGGGGAACTTTACCGTTAACCATTTAACAGGTTTTTACTGTAGCATTTTTACAGTCTTTTACCGTTAAATCATTTTTAAGAGATTTAAAAAACAGGTCAGTTGTTGTTGTTTTTTTACAAAATATATTGAATGGTAAACAAATACAAATTGTCATTATTAAAAAGACACAAATCACTCCCTGGAGAGTTTTATATTTTATAGTTTACAGTAGTAACCTACTGTATTCATTTTTATACTTCTATTGGTTTGATGTTCTATAATACTAATTCATTTAATATTTGACAGGCTAGCTTGTGTGCTGGTGAGGAAAATATATATTTTTAAGCTATGTTTCATGGTATGACACTTCTCACGTCACCCTAAGGTGCTTTAAGTTCCTACCTGTTGAAAAAAGACAGACATTCCTCAGGATAATACACATATTTCTCCGGTCTGACTTTATCAACTGTCCTCGTTTGCACAGGCGCCATTCTTCATTCTGACCGATTTGGCCTGCAGACACAGATAGCAGAGCAGCTGTACGGCACTGAGGGAACAGAGGAAAAATAAACAGAAAGAAAAAAGAAGATTTCTGTGGGAAATTTGCATGTAAATTCCACGCGTCTAGAGAGGAGTTCATATATCAACATGAATAACATGATGAATACACTGAAGAATGGCAAGTCTTTAAAACATTACTCTCAACATTATAATTTTAAACAGTTCAAAAACATGATCGGTTTCTGCACTAGATGAAGCTCCAGGAACACCAGCTGTAAAATAAACTTTTGAGAATCACCGTAGAGTGCCTGAAAATGACATTTTAGCACTGTGCCTTTAAAAATCTGGAAAAAGAAGCATCACATAAAAACACTCAGCTCTCCTAATAAATTCCATCAGGTGTCTGTCAGTCACAAAATCAGGACTTCTGCTGGACAGAACAGGATTCTTGGCCAGTAAAACTATTTGGAGTTGGCTACTGAAGCAATTCACATTGCAGTGGTCAAAAGCTCATCTTTATTATGATTCTGAAAAGAAACGGTTATTTCTTTCTTGTCATGGGCTTATTGTCTGAATCAAAAGAATGATGTAATAAGATACGATCAGAATATAAAGTTATTATCTTTGTCTCTCAAAGAAGGGGTGGCCTACTCTGCAGGGGGGTTGGGGGCTGCAGGTTTTGGCTTTATCCTCACACAAACACACCTGATCCAACAATCAAACTCCTGCAGAGAGGAGAATAAGCACAATCAGATGCAAGAAAGCAGCTCGAGAACTAAACCACTGAGTCTGCAGGAATCTCTGGAATTTATTTTCAGACTATTTGCTCTGTAATAGTTTACATATGAATGCTGATTTAATCCGTTTTATGAAAGTTATTATAAATTAAAGAGATTATATAATAACAATAAGGGGAACACATGGCAGTGAGGTTAATTTAGAAGTAAATTTAGGTGTCATAAACTAACATTGAGAAATGTTTCAGCATTTATTAATCTAGCGTATTATTAAATTGTATAAATAATACAATATGCTATATGTATGTAATACATAACTCATGATAATTTATACAACTTTATATGTTAAATTATTATTATTATTTTAAGAATGTCTCATTTGTTAATATATTAACTAATAACGAGCAATAATTCACACTTATTACACTTAATTAACAATCATTGTTAATGTAAATGAATAATATAACAATATAACATCATTGTTTGTTCATATTAGTTCACAGCACATTAACAAATTCATTTGTTGAGTTTAAAAACATGTTAAGTAATAGTTGAAATGAACTAAAATTACTAAATGCTGTAGAAGTATTGTTAATTTATGTTAACTAATTTAGTTAACTGATAATAACACATTAAACCAATTACCAATAATTATATGTAGTTTATATGAATGAACTGGAAACCATAATAATAATATTGAAAATCTTGTTTTCATGAAAATCTTTATAAATTATTGTGACCTGGTTTATACTGCTCTGATTATAGTGTGCACAAATTAAAAACTTTCAATGTAAAATTATTATTTTTTTACAGATAGTTTAAAAATGTATTCACAAGCTAAACACCTTGCATTTATTTCAGATTCTTTGAGATTGTTTGTGTTAATATTGCTTTTTAAAGTATCTCTGCGTGTTTCTCAAGATTGCTGTTTTAGCAGAACATCCAAAGTCTAGAAGAGAGGATGTTAATGGCTGAGACTGTCCTTCCAGCTGTATGTAACGCATTTGACTTACTTTGAACTGAATGTGAATTCCCATCATGAAGCAGAGCTCAAAAGCAGACTTCTCAACTTA